>OZ026628.1:36546023-36831023 GCA_964020975.1 Hermodice carunculata | reverse complement strand
ATTTTCAAGGAAATGATGTTCCATTCATGGAAATGTGGCAAACATGGAAGGATAATGTCAGCGAAGCGTTGTCATCCGTTTTTATCTTTTTCAATAAACCCAGGGACCTTAACATCAGTCATGGTCGTAAGTGTCACTTAATCAGATCTGGGGCTATCACGATGTATATGAAAGGACCATAAAAAGAAGCAAGCTTGATATGAATCCCCTTGCCACCGACATTGTGACGGACAGAGAGCAGACAATCTCAGAGTTGCCACTTTCCTACAGAAAGCACATACCACATTACAAGTAGTTTCCTTGATCGAATCACCTTTTTTCTTACTAATGGTAACATTCGGAAGGCAGCTCTAGCATCCATGCCATTTCTTTGTGCTATTGAATTTGGGTTTTGGATTCTTTCTGGTGGTGCTGCTGTGCCATAGCACAACTGTAGAATAATCAACGCCATGATCCTGCAAAAAGAAAAATTAAAATTATTTCATTTGCCAATGGGAATGGCAATAATATAATTGCTTCTGTTTTCAAGGTTAAAAAAAGGAAAATCGAATGGCTATTTCACGAAAGCTTTAGTAGTTGCTATTATACTGATAAGAGACCCTTCCCGATTTCTAACAGCTTGTAATATGCATGTACCACAAAGATGTGTCGAGTATTTAAGTATTTCTGTGACAGTGACACCTCAAATGATTGTTAGATGCCCTTTTTGTTTCTAGCCCACAGGTTTGTTGGATGGAATATATCTTTCTCATTAACCCTCGGCGCTAAGTACTGTGATATACTGCATCCTTGCTTGTGCGTGTCCGTCTGTCCGTGTAAATTTCTTGCACCCATTAGCTCAAGAACTGGGTATGCTAAGATCAATTTTTAGGAGTCTTCATCAGGTTTGCAGGACACTCGACCTAATTTTAAGGTCACTGTGGTCAATTTGTTCTAAATTTTTTGTACATTCTATCTGGTAAACCAGATATGCTAGGGACATGGGTCCTTTACAGTTTATTCACTTTGTAGGAGGCAGCATCCAGTGTGTATGACAATGACAATGACTGATTTTCAAGGTCACAGCTCAATTCTTTTGTAGTTTCTTGCACAGGATATCTTGTTAATCAGATGAGCTAGCATCATTAACTTTTACGGATGGCTTTCAATTTAAAAGTCTACGTAAGTTTAAACACCAATAACATTGGCCAAGTTCGAGGTCCGCCTGGTCAATTTTTCTTTTTGCATATCTAGCAGGTAATATTGAGAGAACTTTATGAGCTAAGAGCCATACAGGTGTTTTTATTGCCAGTGTGTGTATGTGAGTGCGTGTGTGTGTGTGTGTGTCTGTCGGTGTGTCTGTGAAAGTTTCTTGCGAAAGATACATAAACAACCAGGTGTAGAAGGGTCATACTATTTTCACATGGGATCATCCTTGTATGTATCAACTTCGAGCTTGATGGACAATAATGCTGACCCAATTTCAAGGTCACCATGCTCAATTCTCTTGGGCTAAAAAAGAAAATTGAGATGTTTCTGTTTTATCTGAGTGGATTAACGAGATTGGTAGTATAGTGGATAGAAAAATTGATAAACTGAAGAAAAAAACTAAACAACCACCTGATCCTGTCCTTCATAAACCTAATGTGAAAGCATGTCTACATAATTTACATGAAAAGTATGTTTTCGCTCCAGCTGACAAGGCTGCCAATAATGTTATTATCATTTGTAAACGGTTCTATCTTGATGTAATTGTCAAAGAATTAGGGCTACTCAACTCTACAGTTAACTCTACTACCTATGAAAAGGTTAACTTTTCTGTTGGACATTTAGTGGATGATCACTTTAAATATTCAGAAAAGTACAACTTAACTTTCAGTGGTAAATTCCGTAGCTTACCAAGGATTTTTGCAATTCCAAAATTACATAAAAACCCATATAAATTCCGTTTTATTGCTGGATCTAAGTTCTGTTCTACTAAAGAATTGTCAGTTCTACTATCTAAAGGATTAGAAAAGTTACAGGAATTTTGGTTTAATTACTGTAAAAGAATTGAATCAACGTCAGGAGTTGATAGGTTTTGGATATTAAAGAATTCTGTAAGTTTACTTGACGCTTTACAAACAGATAATGTTTCACCTTACAGGCACATATCATCTTCGGATTTTTCTACTCTCTATACTACAATACCTCATGCAGATTTGAAACGTAGCATTCAAACATTGGTTTTTAAAGTTTTTGAGAAAAATAAATTTCAGAAAATTATAATTGGTCATAAACATGCTTTCTTTGGTGATTCTGCTAAGAATGGTCAACATGCATTTGACTATGATGAGTTTATAAAACTGTTTGAATATTTGATAGATAAAAATTTACATTCGTTTTGGTGATAGTGTCTTTAGACAGGTCATAGGAATTCCCATGGGTACAAATTGTGCGCCACTTTTGGCTAATCTTTATTTATTTTATCACGAGTATAATTTTCTAATGAAAATGGCAAAAGATGAAAATTGCCATGCTAGATCATTTAATTTAACTTTCAGATATATAGATGATTTATTAAGTGTCAACAACAAACATTTAAAAGATTACATTACCTCAATTTATCCTAGTGACCTGGAACTAAAAGAAACCACTGAATCGAACATAACATGCTCATTTTTAGATCTACTCCTATTCAATGATGGTGGCATATTAAAATCAAAAGTGTATGATAAAAGAGATGATTTCAATTTTGATATAATAAATTATCCATATATAAGTAGTAATATTCCTATCAATCCTGCTTATGGTGTCTATGTCTCAAGCCTAACTGCTTTCGCAAGAAACTGTACTGATTTTAAAGATTTTGCTGATAGACATAAATCACTTTTTGGAAGACTTATTAAATAGGGGTTTTAAAAAAGGTTTTTCTTTGCTTTAAAGATAAATATCAATATGTTCTACAGAAATATCATCTTGATTTATATGAACATATTAATAAGGTATTTTCTGAGTGTCAGTAAAACACATAGAAATATGTTTATGTATTTTAATTTTGTAGCTGAGATTGTTTTACCATGAGCTTGATCGAACTTTTAATACTGGAACATAAAATTTATTATAATTACAACAAATATAAAATGAAATAAGGACCATTTATGTTCTCAAGCATCATGTTGAACAATACAGGCTTTGTATTTTCTCATCGTTTTGAATATAGTGACAAAATGTAAGGAATACTTACTCAGCTGATGTGAGTAATATTTTTGTAACGAATTTTAGGCCTATTGTGCAGTTTTTCTAGTGAGAATGGAACATGGAAGAACTTAACCATGTTTCATAATAAATATAATAATAGCATGAAATTTAGTTATCCTGTGTTCACGTGGAAACTTTTTTTGGTGTTTAAATTGAAATTTTGACATGCTACGCAATTCTAATGTAAATATAGTAGTCTGACTTAAAATTCTTAATTGTCCTGTCATTGTTTGGATGATGTCTGTGAACTATGGTCAAGTAATTACCTTTTATAACTGTACATTAACAGTAAGGGCTAAATTTGTTTTAGGCCTACTTTAAATGAATGTGAGTGTTTTCCAAAGTGGGAGGATTGGGATCCCGTAAAACTGGTTTAACCCACTGCCAATACGTTGGTAACCTGTTCCAAGTCAGGTAGAAGATACTCTCATTCGTTTAAATATCATTACTGTTGGTCATGGATTCTTCTGACGACGAACACTAGCATGTCTTACTATTTCGTAAATGATCCTGGATCTGACAAGGTTAAACTGGTATTCGGTTTGGTCTCATCACTATCATTGAAAACTGTTATCCACTTCTCTTTTCATGGAACCCTTATATATTTGGTAACAGTTTGAACATTCAGGCATTTTCTGCACATATTACAGTGCAGTAAGTGTTCCAAGTGTAGTGAAACTGATGCTGTTTTTTTATAATTGTCTGATGAATATAATTTGTTATTGTGAAAGTCATGTCAGGTTGGCTCAAAGTGTTTAATGTACTCTTTCTCTGTCTCTCTCTTGTATAAATAATTAGCATCTAAATCATCTGACTGACAAGTTGAACTACGTCTGATTATAAATGAAAAAAATTTAAAATGTTACAGGAAAACAGTTATACTTACAGTTACCTTTAGGAATTTCAAATGATCCCTCCCTCTCTCTCTCTCTTCATAAAACCAAATTCTTTCTCTGATAAAGGTAGTAGAATTTTACAATAATTAGGACTATTTTACAATTTGACCTTTTGAACTTTATAGAACCATGAGTTAGATGTACATTATGCTTGGCTGACTTACAGATGACTTACAATGGCATACTACATTTTTGGAATTCTAAATTATTACCATAATAATTGACTTATTAGATGATTTGTGGGATTATATGCTTTCTTGAACATTTAAATGTCCTTTCAAAAATACTTCTGGAAACCAACTTGAAATGTGACTGCTATCCTTACAAATTATGACTATTGTAATGCATTTTTGACTACGTTTTAATGATTTTAGGCCTAATGTCACTTGCTTCTGGCTGATGTTTAACATTTGAACCAATGTACTTACTATATTTGGAAATTCAAACACTTTTCTTTTTGAAATACTCTTAGTTTATCTCCTTTAACACAACATCATGTCTTTAACTACATGCCTAAAACACATCAAATTATATAATCATGTTGTTTAGAATCTTATTGATGGTCATTTTAGGCCTAGAGGGCTTTTCTGATGGATTGATGTTTGTGTCGCTTTGTGGACCTTTATGGATGATGATCATTGTTTAGATGGTGGTTGCAAGTAGTACCTTTCTAAATACTGAATTTTATTAACATTTTCAACAAGTTAAGAACCTCCACTTACAAATTCTCTGATGTGCTGCAAATTTTGGTCCCTTTTCATAAATTGTATGGTCCTGTATATGCATGAATGATGCAACTGTTCAAGCCAATTTACTGAAATAGGCCTATAATTTCAAACAAAACATTTTGCATTCTGTCATGTGAAAATTAGATAAAGTTTTTTTTTTTTTTTTTTTTCCCGTATGGACCTTTGCACTTACGTTTTGGTCTCTTTTGGGTAGATACGAACTATAAATTTATATGTTACAGCTATACATACCAAGGAACATTGCCTTTGGTCGGAATTGACTTGGATTTGTTTTGTTAGGACTACGGTTTGGATATAGTAATGACACTGTCTAATTTATCTTGATTACACTCCAAGTCACAACATGTCTGGTTTCCTTGGCTTTTTGGTCTCACCGTTTCTGGTCTCATTGTTACTGCACTCATATAAAGTATAGTTTATGTGTCACAAAAGTACTTTTTCTTATACCAAATGAATAAGTGTTGTTTTTATGAATATGTGAATACGTCTTTGTAGACTTTGTTGGAGTCGCTACCAAAGGGATCTACATAGAATTTTATGGTTTCAGGTATGTCAAGGGACAGTGGATGCTCAAGTGGTGGGTATGTTGATGGTTTTTCTGGAACTATATCGCGCACTAGCCAGTTGTGTTTTCTCACAAAATAACAACATTGACACAGCCGTAAGGCTTGACGCAGCTTGTACCACAAGAGTAACATTCCAAAGACTCCTAATTGTTGGTAATGTGTGCCGCTACTTGCATCTACCTATGGTAGTCTGTGGCCATGAAATCCATTTTAGAGTTGCAAATAAGAAATGCGCCAAAAATGTGTCTCAACATGAAAATACAATAAATTTGGTCAAATATGTAAGAGCAGGGAATAACTATTTTATTGTTTGTACCATATTACATTGAAAACTTTTTGCATTCTGTCATGTGAAAACTAGATAAAGTTTTTTTCCCCCTATGGACCTTTGCACTTACGTTTTGGTCTCTTTTGGGTAAATACGAACTATAAGTTCATATGTTTCAGCTACACATACCAAGGAACATTGCCTTTGGTCGGAATTGACTTGGATTTGTGTCGTTAGGACTACGGTTTGGATATGGTAATGACACTGTCTAATGTGATATTGTTGACCATATCCCATGGATGGGACTACCTTTTACCATATTTGTAAAATCAGAGATATAGTTTTCCAAATATGGAAGGAATCCATTCCATATTTGGTATGACTCTGGGTCAAAGGTCAACTAATTTTGTCATCAGCACTGGGGACTCAATGGGAGATGGATGCCAATTTTGACATTCTTCTTGCTGAAGCGGCCAATATGGAAGAAAAGATATGGGAAGGTAAGAAAATAATAATTTTAACAATGCATTTATTGTTACTGAAAATATATAATACACATTTACCACTTTTTTTGCCCTGATTAAAATATAAATATCTGGTCAACAGTGAAGCATTAGATCAATGTGTTGAAGATTTTCTATGTGCATGCTGGGGCAAGCGTCGAGTCTTTTATGCCTGTGTAAGACAATAACGGTCATTAATATTTTATTTCAGACGGTCCTGATGATGACTTCCTGCTCCTGGCTTAGGACCATTACCTGGACAAGCCCCTTGCCAGCCCAAGAAGCAAAGTATCCAGGTACATGAGGAGACCCAAGACGCTGCACCGGTTGACAAAATTGGCACTGTTTTAGATGCTATCCCAGCAGAAGTGACGGCTATGGATGAGAGCAACACACACGATGTCCTTGAAGAACAAAATAGAGACAATTTAAGAGACTAAATTCTGTCCGAGAGAAATAAAAAAATACTGTTAAACAAACAAATTTGCATGCATAATAGGTATGTTGGCTCTTATTTGCTTAAATTGAAAAAGCCGGATGGTAACAACTTTGAACCTGGTTCCCTGACAACAATTCAAAGATGTATCAATAGAAAGAAGCAAGAAATTAACTATGATTATGATTTAGTGAAAAGTAAAGACTTCTCTACCAGCAATAAAGTGTTAGAGGCCAGGCGATGATAACTTAAGCAGCTAGGGAAGGGAAACCGTCCAAATAAAGCAGATGAGTTAACAAACGAGGAGGAAGAAAGATTATGGGAATCAGCTCAACTTGACTTAGGCATTACCTGCTGCTTTATTTATTAATGTATGGTTTTTTAACACGATATTTTTCGGATTTCGTGGAAGTCATGAATCGAGGCAGTTAAGTTAGGGGATGTGTCACTGAATTTTGATGAGAATGAGAGTAAATTCTTTGAATTTTATGAGCGAGATACTAAAACTAGAGATGGAAATTCTACTCACCTTAGGCCTTTTCAGCCAAACATTTTCCCAAATGTGTGGAATCCAGACAGGATGTGTGGAATCCAGACAGGCGTCCAATTAAAGCATATGAATTATATGTTTCAAAACGCCCTGCTTCAATGTCATATCCAGACTTGCCTTATTACCTTGCCATAAATCACGGCCGAAAACATGATGGTCCTTGGTATAAATCCCAGGCCCTCGGTAAAAATAAACTTGATTCTGTGATGCAGACTGTGGCAATAAATGCAGGACTGACTGGCAGAAAAACAAACCAGTCTGTGAGACTCACAATGTGCAGTCGACTGTTTCATGCAGGTGTCGGCCAACCATTATTCAACAGCTGAGCAGGCACAAAATGTGCACTCCGTCAACAATTATGCAACAGCAGGCCGAAATCAATAGCAAGCCATGTCCAGCATTCTCCAGGAAAACTATCCTTCATTCCAGAGACCTCTAACTTCTGTCCAAAACACTCCCCAGACTCTGTCTTCATTGTTTGTCACAGCTGGCGTAGCAGGTAGCCATCGGCCAGTTCCTTTGGGCAATGCTCCCAATGCTGCCACCAGTGATGGGGCCAATCTGACGGCCCTCAATCAGTTGAGCTCCACGGGTGCATACTTTGGAATGTTTGCTGGTACAACATTCCAAGGCAACGTGTCCTTCCAATTCTCCTCTCCACCAAATTAATTCCATATATAAATGATTAAAAAGTGTCTTTTTGTGGAGATTTTTGCCTGAAGCGACGGCTGTTCCCCCCCCCCAAAAAAAGACCGCCATTAGATCTGTTGGCGACCGCTTTTTTTTTCTTCTTCTTTAAATGTTATATTCATACGTGCGGCATGACTTGTGTTAAAGTCCCATGTAATGTAGTGAAATAAAATGTTACAAATGATACAAATTGTCTTTTTTTCTTTTTTACGGACTGTAGGGGATAAATACAAAGTAAACCTTGTCGTTAATCTTTCTAAACCAAATCCCCCTTGTTGTTTGCCTACCTGCGCGCCTGATCACCCGTGCGCTTTGTGCTTGGATGATCAGGCGCGCAGGCAGGCAAACAACACAGGGTATTTGGTTTGACAGATTAAGGAGTCAGGTAATTTTGTCTATGAAAACAACTGTTTTGAGAGAAACCATATTTTGCAATCTTAAAGTGAAACAACACAAAGGTAATTCGAAAAATAAAATAAACCGTGATATTATTGTCAGGACCCAACAAAGGATAATAGCACAATGAGCGATAATAGCGAAATTCTTCTACCGATGTTTCAAAAGCTTCGCTAGAGCATAAATTTTTGCTATACTTACATGCTACTCCATTTTGTGTGTTCATTGAACATATTTTTTATTAAATCCTTTCTAATGTAAATCCTAAAGAAGCCCCAACAGTGTGGCTCTATCTCCTCACATATTACCAGGTTATAGACACACCGGAGTCCAATTATATATTATACTTTTGGGAGAGTCTAAGTTAGCAACATACATGTGAAATAATTAATTCAAATTTAAAAGCAATCCCGAAAAATTCCCAGTTTAATGTTAGGATAGACCCTTAAATCTGCCCCATTATGCTAAGTGACATCCCATGGGAGAACAAAGTGGTGGCTTGAGAGAGGATCATGGGAATGTCAATTGTATGTGACAGTACATATACATTTTCATAGCTGTAGGCCCTTTTTTACATTGCCATACAAAGCCTTTTTCGTGGCGTGTTACCCAAGGAAATTGTTTAAGTAAAAATTAATGGTTAAATTCATGGTTAAATTCATTGTTATGGTTACCATATTAAAGTGAATATATATACCCAAGAATCTATGGGACACTTTTTTATCCTTGGCTTGGGTGATCTATAGACTCCACGTGGGACTAGCCATTCATAACAGGTACCTGCTTACAGTTACTGCCTCACCGCACTTGACTAGACATTAGCAAGAACAATGAACTGGCCATTGTCAACATGATCTCTTTTAGAATGTGATAAAAACATTTACCACAGTTTTATAATCACTTAACCTGGTCAAGAGGGAGGGGCATTGTTGCAATGAGTGTAATAGCTACATGCATGATTGTCTGACTCCCCACTAAAGTTTGTTGTCATGTTGTCATTGGAATCATTCTATAACACAATTGGTGATTGGTGAGCTGAATACAGCATTTTGGCTGGGAGTTTGCATTGGATGGCCTCAGGTTATTGAGGCATCCACACATTTTCAGCATATATTGTCTCATTAGACAACGTTTTGGAATTTCTAAATAGAAGGAAGATAAATCCAGATATGTATTCCTGATTACATATGCTTCAAAGTAATGTATAATAAAATGGGATATTAAATAAATTTTTTAACTAAAAAAGTACAACAAAAAACAAAAAAACAAAGAAAACAAAAAAAAAAAAAAAAAACAACAACAAAACAAAAGAAAAAAAAAAACAAAACATAACCAAAAAAAAAAAAAAAAAAAAAAAAAAGCAAAAAAACAGAAAAACAAGCAAGATTTTTTTTGAGAAATCGGTTAGCTTGGACAGAGGATATGGAGAAAGTTCAATGAGATAGTTTAAGGAAAGACTAGTGCCATTTTCTGTGAAAAAAAACAGGCCTGTCATCAGCATCGCAAAAACCGTGGCAACACTTCACAGGGTAAATTGATTTCAAAATCAAACATTTTAAATATTAACTATGTTAAAATTTGTATGCTGCTGGTTTTGTCTGATCTGGGCAGTTATATGTGGTGTTCTATTGTTTTCTCTGTGTGAAGGCAAACCTCTTATGTGTCATATGTGACTCCATTACAAGCAAAGAAGTTTTCTTGACATAGAAAGCACACTATGCTGACTCCACTTCATTCAATTGATATATGTAAAGAGCCTTTCTGCCATTTGATACAAGCTTTTTTTAGCGAAGCAGCATGTCGAAAAACATATGCATAGTCAGCAAACAGAATTCATACAATCATCTTCTAAATAATGTTGTATGAAGTTGCACAGCATCAAAAAATCATTTAAATGAAATGGAACATCAAAACTTTCATCGGTCAAAAAACTAAGATGATGATTCGGAGCCATAATAATGGAGTATTAAATTGGAACTAAAACCTGGTGTGAACCATTATGTAGAATATCGAGGAGAGGATGTATAGCTGCAAACGAGGGGGGGGGGGGGGAGAGTTAGAAATTAACGAGTGACATCTTCGCATGGGTCTATGCAATTACAGTGTGCACATGTTTATCTTGTATAAATGAGCATTGAGTTGCGATATAACCATGATCCACTGGACAAATATTAAAAAAGCGACTTCTTTGTAGAAAATTAATGAGGCATTAAGTATAGGGATATAAGAATAGTTTTTAATTTTGGATTAAAAAAAGCAGAAAATATTCTGATTGTAGTTTATAATCTAATTTCTCTGAAATTTACATGATTTTTCAATTAGGGTTTGAGTGAATGGCTTATATCAATAGAGTGTAAATCAGGACCAGACACAGAACTGATATTACGTGAATACAATATATTTTTAAGGTTCCAGGATGGCTTCAGGCGCGTTGCTGACACTGCCAACTTTGACCCGGTCCAGCTCATTTAAACTGATCGTTTCACCACAAAACTACATATCTTCATAATTGTATGGATGTTTGCATTTGTAGAAACAGAACATCGAATCAATTCAGAGATTTTTTTTCAGACGTTTTATGCTGTTTTGTGAGCCGGTATATATTCAAAAGTTTATTTCAGCTTGTTCGCACAATATTTATTTTGAAGATCTGCAAACTATCTGAAACGATAATATAAATCACTCTCCAGGAACCGATTTTTTTGTCTAGAGGTACGATTGATTTCATACAATTTTGTAGAATTTTGAAGTTGGTACCATGATGTTATACAGTTTCTTTAATTTTTTGAGCTCCAATAGTCACAGAAGGAAGAGTTGACTGGCCAAATAAAAGACAGTTCCTAAGTAAGTCATTTATCGTGCCTTGCCCGTTTATTTTGAAAGGATATATCCATCCATGTTTCATTGACGTCATTTTAAAATTAGATTGATCTTGTGAAAATCGACTTCCGAGAAAATCGCTTTCCCAGGTCATGACTCTGATTTTTACAAAGAACAGACCGTCGTGTGAAAGTAACTCATTACTTCCGATCGAAGTTTTCAGCACGAGTGGAGTAGATAAGAACCTTCAACTTTGATGTATTCTTGCAAAGATACATTGTTGTTTTGTGGTACAAAAAAATCTCAAGTTTTGTAAAGCCAGACACAATTTTGGTCTTAGCGCCGTGGTTTCACATGCCACTTCCAAGGATCAAAGGGAAGATGTAAAGCGATTATAAGCTAGCCTGACCATGGCCCTGACAGCAAATGGCAGGCTACAATCGGATCCACGTGTGGTTTGACAGTTTGCTTTGCAAAATATTCTGAGATGTTTCCACCTGGGCTAGGCTGTATACTGTCAGCGTGTGCCATAAGGCAATTGTTTAATTATTTTCACAACAAGCAACATGTAGGGTTGAACGTGCAAGGGCTTTTTTGTATGAATTGCCACTGAAAGTGACTGCCAAAATCTTTGTCACAAATTCCATGATTAATATTGCTGTGCAGTTCCCAGGTCAGTTTACCCCAAGGTGAGGCACCCTGGGAAATGTAAAATGTCTGGCCTTTACTTTAGTGCGGTTACAGTTTTTCGAAGCAATATGGGCAGCCGGCAGAATACAAGAGTATGAATGATCACAGGCATGATTTACCATAACATCCTGTATTTTCTTCTTTCATGGCTCATGGATTTTACTCGTATCTGGTTCTCTGGTACAGACTTGTTCCATTTGAGCTTTTTAATGAAACTAAATTTTAGCTCATTGTTCTAATATTGATGTGTCATGTCGACATATAGCAATCACACAGAATGATAACAACACAGTCGTCATTGTGTTTGCAGGGGCTTTGTTACTGCGTGATGATGAGTCTATGTATTTATCTTTTTTGCTTTCAGTCACAACTTTCACTCGTGCCTTCCTGTCCATTCACAATTTGTTCAATTCAAGTCTTTTTGTGAAACTACAACCGAAAAGAAAATAGGTCATAGCTCCAGTTATTTGTATGTACATGTGCCGTTTTCATCCTCTGAATTGGGGACATCCTGGGAGCACATGGGATTACACGCATTTGATTGGATGGTGTGTGTCACATGACTAAAGTCACCAACAACAGGCCTTGAAACTTCCCCCGACAAAAACAATGACGAATTTTACGCCAATTTCTAGGGATATCCCAGTGATTCTTTAATTTTATACCGATTGGAGAGCTTGTTACACAAAGAGACAAAGTCCTGAGCTTTCCAACAGTATAAAATATCATGTCGCTCGAAGAGAAGCATTGGGGCCGCAAACGGACAAAGGTTTTTGTGTACATTTCCTACATTATGAGTAAAATTGTGCCCCAAAACGGGCAGTTGTTATATTTTTATCCGTGTGAGAGGGAATTAATCCTTTTGAACACAAAATGGAAATTACCAGTCGCAAGAATTGAAATTTGCCTACAATAAAATGTACACACTTGCAGGTAAATAGACAATATGGGCGAACGGTGAGTTGATGAATGTTGGCTGCGGTGCAGTCGATTACACTTGCAAACTATGTTAAATGATGTTCAGAGCATGTTCAAATGTACTGCCTTACAACGTGCTTAGAGTGCTGCTGGGAATTATGAAATATCCAATCCACTGATTCATTTGAAATTAAGTTGAAATATGGTCCTCAGTTTTAAAAGCTGGTATATAGTTTGCGTGAGTATGTGCGATGTTTAAAGCGCAAAGCGGCCTGAACGCGTAACACATGCACGGGTTTGTTGTCCCCCGGCTGTCTACCTATCAGCTGGATCGCTATCAAAATACACTCACTGCAAAAAAAAGATGATGGACCTGGCAAAAAAAAAAAAAAAAAGGGTGGACTCTCCTTTCACGTAGCCTCCTTGGTTAGCCAAAAATGGCTGAAATCACACATTTACCCCAGTGAACATTATCAAATCGATGGCTCACAATAGCTTGGAAAACATTTTATTCATTGGCAAACATGGTAATAATGTCCATTGTTCAGTGATGCGAGGTGTGGATCCTGCTAAGTTTTGACAAGCTTTGAAGTCGGAACGTTGGAGCCTTGTCAAGTTGACCAGCTGCTGTGACGCAGTTTACGTTCAATTTAGGTAAATTACATCCCGCAAAAATACATCTAGATCGCCAATAACGTCATAAGTCATTGTAACAGCAAAAAGAAGGTTGTTTAAGCGGCACTACTTCCTTTGGTGTGTCTCTCTTCGAGTGATATGTGTATCGAATCTTTGAGGAACTATGTCCAGAATTCTGTCAAGATCGAATCAAGAATGCTGCCATTTGTCCCCTGCGGTCATGTGACTTTGTCGTTGTCAGGGGCCTGTCAGCACGGCTGATGGCTGTTCAAACATTGTGGACCATTGCCATACTAAAGTAAACAGAAGATGCACGTGCAGTGGTCCTCTGAAACTTGCCATAGTTTTGCATCGATTTTCTCATACAAATATTGATTTTCTTTCAAACAATGTTTGGTGACCACATACTTTAGGTGCTTATCTTTCAAATAGGGAACAAAAGTCGTTTTGTGATTTTTTCGGCATAGCCGTCATAGACCAAACCATCCTGGCACCTTAACTGTATTCTCTTTTACCCAAAATGTTTATCTAGCCTCGGTTCAGTCAGCAAAAATGGGCTAAAGGAACATGTTTCCTTTCTGAGGGAGTCCTCATTGATTGGCAAAGTATCACTTATTTTTTTTGAAATTTTGAATGATTATGATGGCTTTATTTGCATTTATAGGAGGCATGTGCCTAGTTAAGCACCAAGAATTTTATTACCAAGGATCCACCTGTAGGATATGTATGTATGTATATATGTATGTATATAAGTACGTAAGTATGTATATATTTATGTATGTATGTATGCATGCATGTATGTATTAATGTATGTATGTATGTATGTATGTATGTTTTTATATATGTATGTATGTATGTACAGTTGCTTCTACCATAGTTATACACTGGCAGGTTGTTGGAAAATGGGTCATATCCAACAAGAAAGGGTACATAGTAGTTCAAGGGAAAGTCAAATATTGTTATCTGAACTTGCTCTGTACTCTTTAGTAATAATGTTGGGTTTCATAGGTATTATGTATTCGTTACGGACCTCTGTATTTATAAGCAAGCTTCACTTTTTAGCCTATTCATCATTTATCACGTTCATATTTATTTATTGAGTGGTTTGTCTTGGTTGAATATTAAGCTTATCAAAGAAGCCAATACTCAGAGAGAGTACGGGTACAGGCTTCAAAACATGTTCTGAGTAGTCACCCGCTTAAGACCCTTAAATTTATTTGGGCTCATACAGCCTACGTCAAAATTTTACAGAAGAACGTGACAATAGTACGTCCATATGTATGCAGATTAGACTGTGACAGGTTAGCTTATGGAGTGTAGAGACTCCGGGCTACAGAATAAGGCTACGACTACCAGATAAAGGTTCTGGATGAACAGACACATGAGAAGAATACAAAATATATATATATATATATATATATATATATATATATATATATATATATATATATATATATATATATATATATACATATATATATATACACACATGTATATATATATATATGTATATATATGTATATATATATGTATATATATATATACATACATATATATATACACATATATACACACACACATATGTATATAATGAAATATATTTTTATGTTTCCTTCACAAGAATGATGCTATATCTACTGATCTCATTCACCACGAAAACACGGCATTTGATGTCTTTTTTCGCTTGATGTGTCACATAGTGTTGGAGATATTGCATTTTTAGTCTGGGCTATCCACCATCTTAGAAAATGACTTTTGGCGCTGTTCGCACCAAACGCAGACGATGTCATAAGCTGGATTCATGTTCCTGGCACCCAAATGAACAATTCTAGGTATGAAGACAACTGTTCATTTTCTGGCCCAGGTGTCCCCCGATGTCGCTTCCTTGCTTCTGTAATATATGATGGGTGGTCTTCAATCATTTTCCTAGCACCACATTTTTAACAACATTTCCCAAGCCATCGATCAGATCCTTTTCAAAGGGGGATAGTAGAGGGAGGTATCTTGCATAAGTCTATACCAAGTATATATAAATGGTCGCGTTGCAGTGATGACAATGCAATGGAAAATCTTATAGGCTTTCCCATAAAACAGCTGGTCAAATCGCTTAGAAATTGCTTAGGATAGAAATTGCTTAGGAACACGTCTGTATACCTATCCTTGTTAACAAGGTCGTCTTGCGATTTTATTTCTTTATTGACTTGTTGGGTGTTTTCTCTGTGTATCTATTCTCCTTAAATATCTCTATTGAAAATGAACATTGTGGATGTGGTTCACGATTGGATCATGCTCATTTGGAACATATTTATGGATTCGAGTACTTGTCAGTAAAAGCCGCATTTCTGTCTTTTATGATGTAATTCATGAAGCTTTACAATCATAATTCACAATTTTTGCAGCTTGATAAAAACCCATCTGCCAAATTCACGTCAAGCTTATTTGGGCTGTACCTTTAGTTTTTAGGTTTTTTGTTTTTCTATTGTGTGTTAGTTTTTTGTGTGTTTTATTGAAATGTAACCTCTCCCTCATCTGTCATACTCTATGTTGAATTGTCGTGGCAAATATGGTTTGACTTGGTCTAAACAATTCTTTGACTTTCTATTTCTTTTTTAAATTTTGTTTGTTAAAAAAAGTATATATTATCTTGGGAATAGAGTGGTTTAATGAATTAAATTCACACAGATGTAACTCTGGGAACCCTATTCTTGCAACTTGATGACGACCTGATGCTCTTAATTTGCCATTTTATAAAGACGTACTTGTATAGCTTTTAATTTTACATTTCGAGAGCTACTCTTTGTATTTAGTAAAAGGTTGTTGCATTGTGACCAATCAAAACATCTGTAACAGTTGCTCACCAAAAAGAGTGCTGTTTTTTTTTGGTTGTTTGTAAATTTTTAATATAGTTATACCATTGATCCAAATAGTTGGCAGTGGCAGACACAATACTGCTAACACAATTAGCAATTGGTAACAGGAATGACATTTTGCATTCTCGCATGTAGTAGCATTCATTATATTCATATGTCTCACGAGCATCTGTTTCATTTCACGTAAGGCACTAGTTTGAAGACATGTAAGCACAATTTTGTGGCTGTTTGCTGCAGTTTCCGTCTCAATTTGTCTTTTTCATTGCTGTCCTGTGGTAGCTGGAATAATATATCAGACCTTTTGCTTGTTCCAGTACAGTTCTACTTTCCCATGTGTTACAACATGTATATGTTTCACAGGAATGTCTTATATTTCATCTGCCAAGAGAAAATAAGGTTCCATGTCACCTGCAATCTTTTCACTATGACGGTAACATGAATGGCAGTTTGGAAACAACACCTTATTATTATTATTATTATTATTATTATTATTATTATTATTATTATTTTTTGGGGTGGTGGTGTAATTTGATCCAAATATGAGAGAACCTTCTTAATCCCTGTAATTTGATATGTGGCCTTTGAAAACCAACAATTGCGCTCCTTCTTGTGTTGGTGTGGGCGTCAAAGGAATACTCCTTAAATTGTGCTCGGTTACTCAAGACCGTGGTAACAGGAATGACGAGGAAATATGGGACAGCATAAACATAAAGAAAAAAATCATATTTATGCAGGAGGTATGATTTCACATTTATTGTTAAAGGTCAGATAACAGTGAATGATATGTTTTATTCTTTCGAATTATTCATGGGATTGACCCCATGAGGTCAATTTAGAAAAAAAACTCCAATTTTATTACACCAAACTTGTTCACTAAAACATATATATATATATATGCATGTGGCAATCATGGAAGGATAATGTCAGCGAAGCGTTGTCATCCGTTTTTATCTTTTTCAATAAACCCAGGGACCTTTTCATCAGTCCTGGTCGTAAGTGTCACTTAATCAGATCTGGGGCTATCACGATGTATATGAAAGGACAATAAAAAGAAGCAAGCTTGATATGAATCCCCTTGCCACCGACATTGTGACGGACAGAGAGCAGACAATCTCAGAGTTGCCACTTTCCTACAGAAAGCACATACCACATTACAAGTAGTTTCCTTGATCGAATCACCTTTTTTTCTTACTAATGGTAACATTCGGAAGGCAGCTCTAGCATCCATACCATTTCTTTGTGCTATTGAATTTGGGTTTTGGATTCTTTCTGGTGGTGCTGCTGTGCCATAGCACAACTGTAGAATAATCAACGCCATGATCCTGCAAAAAGAAAAATTAAAATTATTTCATTTGCCAATGGGAATGGCAATAATATAATTGCTTCTGTTTTCAAGGTTAAAAAAAGGAAAATCGAATGGCTATTTCACGAAAGCTTTAGTAGTTGCTATTATACTGATAAGAGACCCTTCCCGATTTCTAACAGCTTGTAATATGCATGTACCACAAAGATGTGTCGAGTATTTAAGTATTTCTGTGACAGTGACACCTCAAATGATTGTTAGATGCCCTTTTTGTTTCTAGCCCACAGGTTTGTTGGATGGAATATATCTTTCTCATTAACCCTCGGCGCTTAGTACTGTGATATACTGCATCCTTGCTTGTGCGTGTCCGTCTGTCCGTGTAAATTTCTTGCACCCATTAGCTCAAGAACTGGGTATGCTAAGATCAATTTTTAGGAGTCTTCATCAGGTTTGCAGGACACTCGACCTAATTTTAAGGTCACCGTGGTCAATTTGTTCTAAATTTTTGGTACATTCTATCTGGTCAACCAGATATGCTAGGGACATGGGTCCTTTACAGTTTATTCACTTTGTAGGATGCAGCATCCAGTGTGTATGACAATGACAATGACTGATTTTCAAGGTCACAGCTCAATTCTTTTGTAGTTTCTTGCACAGGATATCTTGTTAATCAGATGAGCTAGCATCATTAACTTTTACGGATGGCTTTCAATTTAAAAGTCTACGTAAGTTTAAACACCAATAACATTGGCCAAGTTCGAGGTCCGCCTGGTCAATTTTTCTTTTTGCATATCTAGCAGGTAATATTGAGAGAACTTTATGAGCTAAGAGCCATACAGGTGTTTTTATTGCCAGTGTGTGTATGTGCGTGCGTGTGTGTGTGTGTGTGTCTGTCGGTGTGTCTGTGAAAGTTTCTTGCGAAAGATACATAAAGAACCAGGTGTAGAAGGGTCATACTATTTTCACATGGGATCATCCTTGTATGTATCAACTTCGAGCTTGATGGACAATAATGCTGACCCAATTTCAAGGTCACCATGCTCAATTCTCTTTAAAGATCAGAGCACCAGATACGCAAGAATCATAATGCATTTAAGCTCATGAACCTCGTAAGGGCCTCAACTGAGTTCCAAGGACAATGCCCTGAACTTATGTTTAATGTGACCAGGGTTTATATCTCTTAATTTCTCGAATGTAATATCTCGATTAAAAGATAAACTATGACCATGAATCTTCTGAGTATAGTTTGAAGCCCAATGACCTTGACGTAATTTGAACGTTAGCAGTCTGTTTCCTTGAAACGTCTCGCATAGGGTATGTAGAGAATCGGATAAGCTAGTATTGGTGAACTTTAAAGGTTGATTAGGCATATAAAAGTCTCTGTTCAGTTCAAACAATGACCTTTACCAAGTTTCAAGTTCAGCAAGATCAATTCTCTTTGACCTTGTTGTGAATATCGGAAGAACTGTTTAAGCTAAGGGGCCTGGTGCTTCTACACTTGTCTGTATCTGTGCGTGTGTTCGTCCAGCAGTGTATCTATGTTAATCTTTTGCACAGGCTATCTTAACTGCACAGATACAAAACACAACGTCACACTTACATCTGCACATTTCAACTTTGTAAAACACTCTAAAACACAACTTAATCATGCATACAATTTGTCATAATTGAGAAAGATATTGAAAATTCCAAAGGATTATTAGCACTGGCAATTCTAAAGTTCCAAAATTGGATAAACAATAACAGACTTGGAAAAGAACAAACTCCATTTTTCGCATCAAAGAGTAAAAATTCAATACGAAAATGTTTTCAGCAAGCAACAAATATGACAACACTTCAATCATTTATTGGTAAGTGTTCAACATAAACTGGCAGCAAGGGACTCTTTGCCGTCTTTGTTCGGTTTGGAATTTGTGAATATGGGTCTTGTTTTTCTGAACTCTTTAAAGAATGCATCATTTGCTATGTTGTGCTGTAGGCTGTGTTCTCCAACTCATAGTTATGGTGGAGGTGGAGTGTGTTTATAATGTTCCAGATTCATAAATATCACAAAAGCGATGTAGGCCTACTTTTTTCCGTTGCTATAAGCTCAGTTGACTGAGAGGTTGGGAGAGTTAAAAAGTGATAGGCATATAAGGTCTCTTTTTATTTTTGGCACAATTAATAAAATTTGGGTTTTTGCAGATGGCCTATACATTTTTAAAACACTATAGTCTGTAGTTATTGAAGAATATTTCAAAGGATGGGAGGACCGGTTTACCACCAGTCACCCTTTAAGGGTGACTGCCTGTCTTGGGTAAGGACTGAAGTTTGTTTCTTTATATTAGTATTGGAGGATGGATTTTGATGCCTACTTTTTTCTGTTGCTGTAGGCTCAGCTGACTGAGAGGTTAGGAGAATTAAAAAGTGATAGGCATATCAGGTCTCTTTTTATTTTTGGCAGAATAAATAAAATTTGTTTTTCTGCAGATGGCCCGTACATTTTGAAAACACTATAGTCTGTAGTTATTGAAGAATATTTTAAAGGTTGGGAGGACCGGTTTACCACCAGTTGCCCTTTATAGGTGACTGCCTGTATCGGGTCAGGACTGAAGTTTGTTTCTTTATATTAGTATTGGGTGATGGATGTTGATGCCTTGGTGATTCTGGGGTCTCTTTGCTGTCATTGTTGGGTTTGGAATTTATGAATATGGGTCTTGTTTTTCTGTACCATTATGAATGATGCTGTAAACATCACAAACAGCTTCAAACTCAAAACAAGTTCTAGACATGATTAGTTATCAATGAAACACTTCATTTGAAGGTGCTAATGCCTCAACTTTAACTCATTTGGGTTAAATAAAATCAAGGACTAAAAATCGGCAGATTCCGCAACAGTTTAAAGAAACTAAGATTTTTGCCTCGTCGTGAAAATGACTAAAATACTTTGCCAGAGAGTTGTAGATCAATCTGTCTCTGTCCTATTCCTGCTCTTTTTCAAGTGTTCGAAAAAGGTATAACATATGGAGTGATTTCTTGAATAATAATGCTCGTTTCTACAAAACAAATACAGATTTATAAAGATCCTCTCCACTCATACAACTGTTCCTGAAAAACGTTACCGAGTTTATCACAACTTAGACGTTTTTAAAATACACCCAGCAGTATATTTTAACTTTAATTTTCAGCATTTCATACGTGAGAGCATGAGATTTGTGTACACAACAAAAAAATTATAAGTTCAACTATTGTTATTGAAGATTTCGAAAACTACATAAAAACAGAAATAAAAATGTATGGTTATATGAGTTGACTTCAAATAGTTTGCGTATGACTACATGAATACCTCTGGGTTCGATAATCTCCATACCGTACCCAACAAATGTGAATTAATCTTAAACTAATGACAGAGCAGTACTTAAACCACTATCTTCATTCCATTAATGTGATAATGCGAACAATACTAGTCAATCCAAAAATGTATCTGCTGAACTTGACAAAGTTCAAGGTTGGATTGTACCTTCAGAGTGTATGTCGTCCCCAGACAACTACAATTACACTTAAATCTCATGATCAACCATTATTCAACTGAAAGAATAAGCGAATTTATCTTCCTGGGATTAGGAATCGATGAAAGTTTATTATGGGCTCTAAACGTACATAAAATGTGAAATAAACTTGTTATGGTCATATCTACTAATTCGCAGCAATCCTTGTAGCATATTTACAATTGTATTTTTATGGTCATTGTCTGGATCCTGCAGCATTTATAAATTTGACATGGTATATCAGGGTCATTTGAAAATGTGACATACAAAATTGCTTTCTCAAGCATTCTCTTTACATTTCCTATACTTGGACGGGACTACATGTATTTTGCTTTTGTGTATATTTGTTTTATTTTTCATGTTGTTTATTGATTATTTTGATGGGGGTCACATAATTTTAACACTTCATCTTTTTTTCTGGGTTATGACCTTCTTCACAATCAAATACCTTATAATCATCGACTTTTTAAGCCAGTTTCCACTATTAATGATAGTAATAAAAGAAATTTCATTAAAATGCTATACAAAGACAGGGGAATTGACTTGATTAATCTTTCTAATATTCTTCAGAACAAAACGGTTCAATCACTTATCCCACCCTATTTGGACACAAGTGTTCCCACTAAATCTTACAAATACACAAAAACAATCTCTTCTTCTATTTTTAATCACGTGAAGACAGTGTCAGAATTTGAGGTTGATAGGTTTTGTCATAATGAATATCCCGGTGAATGTGGTCAGTCCCAATTTTTATCAAATCATCATGGTCATGTCATTACAGGCAATCTTTCCATTATTTCCAATGAAGCACTTAGAGATTTAATTTCAAAAGGTCCTAAATTTAGAGAGCAGAACAAAATATCATGGAAAAGGGATAAACAAATAATAATGGAAGCTATAAAGAATTATGCTAAAACATGGGCTAAAAAAGAAAATTGTGATGTTTCTGTTTTATCTGAGTGGATTAACGAGATTGGTAGTATAGTGGATAGAAAAATTGATAAACTGAAGAAAAAAACTAAACAACCACCTGGTCCTGTCCTTCATAAACCTAATGTTAAAACATGTCTACATGATTTACATGAAAAGTATGTTTTCGCTCCAGCTGACAAGGCTGCCAATAATGTTATTATCATTTGTAAACGGTTCTATCTTGATGTAATTGTCAAAGAATTAGGGCTACTCAACTCTACAGTTAACTCTACTACCTATGAAAAGGTTAACTTTTCTGTTGGACATTTAGTGGATGATCACTTTAAATATTCAGAAAAGTACAACTTAACTTTCAGTGATAAATTCCGTAACTTACCTAGGATTTTTGCAATTCCAAAATTACATAAAAACCCATATAAATTCCGTTTTATTGCTGGATCTAAGTTCTGTTCTACTAAAGAATTGTCAGTTCTACTAGCTAAAGGATTAGAAAAGGTACAGGAATTTTGGTTTAATTACTGTAAAAGAATTGAATCAACGTCAGGAGTTGATAGGTTTTGGATATTAAAGAATTCTGTAAGTTTACTTGACGCTTTACAAACAGATAATGTTTCACCTTACAGGCACATATCATCTTCGGATTTTTCTACTCTCTATACTACAATACCTCATGCAGATTTGAAACGTAGCATTCAAACATTGGTTTTTAAAGTTTTTGAGAAAAATAAATTTCAGAAAATTATAATTGGTCATAACCATGCTTTCTTTGGTGATTCTGCTAAGAATGGTCAACATGCATTTGACTATGATGAGTTTATAAAACTGTCTGAATATTTGATAGATAAAAATTTACATTCGTTTTGGTGATAGTGTCTTTAGACAGGTCATAGGAATTCCCATGGGTACAAATTGTGCGCCACTTTTGGCTAATCTTTATTTATTTTATCACGATGATAATTTTCTAATGAAAATGGCAAAAGATGAAAATTGCCATGCTAGATCATTTAATTTAACTTTCAGATATATAGATGATTTATTAAGTGTCAACAACAAACATTTAAAAGATTACATTACCTGAATTTATCCTAGTGACCTGGAACTAAAAGAAACCACTGAATCGAACATAACATGCTCATTTTTAGATCTACTCCTATTCAATGATGGTGGCATATTAAAATCAAAAGTGTATGATAAAAGAGATGATTTCAATTTTGATATAGTAAATTATCCATATATAAGTAGTAATATTCCTATCAATCCTGCTTATGGTGTCTATGTCTCAAGCCTAACTGCTTTCGCAAGAAACTGTACTGATTTTAAAGATTTTGCTGATAGACATAAATCACTTTTTGGAAGACTTATTAAACAGGGGTTTTCCAAAATAAGATTAAAAGAGGTTTTTCTTAGCTTTAAAGATAAATATCAATATGTTCTACAGAAATATCATCTTGATTTATATGAACATATTAATAAGGTATTTTCTGAGTGTCAGTAAAACACATAGAAATATGTTTATGTATTTTAATTTTGTAGCTGAGATTGTTTTACCATGAGCTTGATCGAACTTTCAAAACTGGAACATAAAATTTATTATAATTACAACAAATATAAAATGAAATAAGGACCATTTATGTTCTCAAGCATCATGTTGAACAATACAGGCTTTCTATTTTCTCATCCTTTTGAATATAGTGACAAAATGTAATGAATACTTACTCAGCTGATGTGAGTAATATTTTTGTAACGAACTTTAGGCCTATTGTGCAGTTTTTCTAGTGAGAATGGAACATGGAAGAACTTAACCATGTTTCATAATAAATATAATAATAGTATCAAATTTAGTTATCCTGTGTTCACGTGGAAACTTTTTTTGGTGTTTAAATTCAAATTTTGACATGCTACGCAATTCTAATGTAAATATAGTAGTCTGACTTAAAATTCTTAATTGTCCTGTCATTGTTTGGATGATGTCTGTGAACTATGGTCAAGTAATTACCTTTTATAACTGTACATTAACATTAAGGGCTAAATTTGTTTTAGGCCTACTTTAAATGAATGTGAGTGTTTTCCAAAGTGGGAGGATTGGGATCCCGTAAAACTGGTTTAACCCACTGCCAATACGTTGGTAACCTGTTCCAAGTCAGGTAGAAGATACTCTCATTCGTTTAAATATCATTACTGTTGGTCATGGATTCTTCTGACGACGAACACTAGCATGTCTTACTATTTCGTAAATGATCCTGGATCTGACAAGGTTAAACTGGTATTCGGTTTGGTCTCATCACTTTCATTGAAAACTGTTATCCACTTCTCTTTTCATGGAACCCTTATATATTTGGTAACAATTTGAACATTCAGGCATTTTCTGCACATATTACAGTGCAGTAAGTGTTCCAAGTGTAGTGAAACTGATGTTGTTTTTTAAAATTGTCTGATGAATATAATTTGTTATTGTGAAAGTCATGTCAGGTTGGCTCAAAGTGTTTAATGTACTCTTTCTCTGTCTCTCTCTTGTATAAATAATTAGCATCTAAATCATCTGACTGACAAGTTGAACTACGTCTGATTATAAATGAAAAAATTTTAAAATGTTACAGGAAAACAGTTATACTTACAGTTACCTTTAGGAATTTCAAATGATCCCTACCTCTCTCTCTCTCTTCATAAAACCAAATTCTTTCTCTGATAAAGGTAGTAGAATTTTACAATAATTAGGACTATTTTACAATTTGACCTTTTGAACTTTATAGAACCACGAGTTAGATGTACATTATGCTTGGCTGACTTACAGATGACTTACAATGGCATACTACATTTTTGGAATTCTAAATTATTACCCTAATAATTGACTTATTAGATGATTTGTGGGATTATATGCTTTCTTGAACATTTAAATGTCCTTTCAAAAATACTTCTGGAAACCAACTTGAAATGTGACTGCTATCCTTACAAATTATGACTATTGTAATGCATTTTTGACTACGTTTTAATGATTCGAGGCCTAATGTCACTTGCTTCTGGCTGATGTTTAACATTTGAACCAATGTACTTACTATATTTGGAAATTCAAACACTTTTCTTTTTGAAATGCTCTTAGTTTATCTCCTTTAAAACAACATCATGGGTTTAACTACATGCCTAAAACACATAAAATTATATAATCATGTTGTTTAGAATCTTATTGATGGTCATTTTAGGCCTAGAGGGCTTTTCTGATGGATTGATGTTTGTGTCGCTTTGTGGACTTATATGGATGATGATCATTGTTTAGATGGTGGTTGCAAGTAGTACTTTTCTAAATACTGAATTTTATTAACATTTTCAACAAGCTAAGAACCTCCACTTACAAATTCTCTGATGTGCTGCAAATTTTGGTCCCTTTTCATAAATTGTATGGTCCTGTATATGCATGAATGATGCAACTGTTCAAGCCAATTTACTGAAATAGGCCTATAATTTCAAACAAAACATTTTGCATTCTGTCATGTGAAAACTAGATAAAGTTTTTTTTTTTGTTTTTTTTTTCCCGTATGGACCTTTGCACTTACATTTTGGTCTCTACCCAAAACGTTTTGGTCTCTTTTGGGTAGATACGAACTATAAATTTATATGTTTCAGCTATACATACCAAGGAACATTGCCTTTGGTCGGAATTGACTTGGATTTGTTTTGTTAGGACTACGGTTTGGATATAGTAATGACACTGTCTAATTTATCTTGATTACACTCCAAGTCACAACATGTCTGGTTTCCTTCGCTTTTTGGTCTCACCGTTTCTGGTCTCATCGTTACTGCACTCATATAAAGTATAGTTTATGTGTCACAAAAGTACTTTACTTATACCAAATGAATAAGTGTTGTTTTTATGAATATGTGAATACGTCTTTGTAGACTTTGTTGGAGTCGCTACCAAAGGGATCTACATAGAATTTTATGGTTTCAGGTATGTCAAAGGACAGTGGATGCTCAAGTGGTGGGTATGTTGATGGTTTTTCTGGAACTATATCGCGCACTAGCCAGTTGTGTTTTCTCACAAAATAACAACATTGACACAGCCGTAAGGCTTGACGCAGCTTGTACCACAAGAGTAACATTCCAAAGACTCCTAATTGTTGGTAATGTGTGCCGCTACTTGAATCTACCTATGGTAGTCTGTGGCCATGAAATCCATTTTAGAGTTGCAAATAAGAAATGCGCCAAAAATGTGTCTCAACATGAAAATACAAAAAATTTGGTCAAATATGTAAGAGCAGGGAATAACTATTTTATTGTTTGTACCATATTACATTGAAAACTTTTTGCATTCTGTCATGTGAAAACTAGATAAAGTTTTTTTCCCCCTATGGACCTTTGCACTTACGTTTTGTCCTCTTTTGGGTAAATACGAACTATAAATTTATATGTTTCAGCTACACATACCAAGGAACATTGCCTTTGGTCGGAATTGACTTGGATTTGTTTCGTTAGGACTACGGTTTGGATATGGTAATGACACTGTCTAATGTGATATTGTTGACCATATCCCATGAGTGGGACTACTTTTTACCATATTTGTAAAATCAGAGATATAGTTTTCCAAATATGGAAGGAATCCATTCCATATTTGGTATGACTCTGGGTCAAAGGTCAACTAATTTTGTCATCAGCACTGGGGACTCAATGGGAGATGGATGCCAATTTTGACATTCTTCTTGCTGAAGCGGCCAATATGGAAGAAAAGATATGGGAAGGTAAGAAAATAATAATTTTAACAATGCATTTATTGTTACTGAAAATATATAATACACATTTACCACTTTTTTTGCCCTGATTAAAATATAAATATCTGGTCAACAGTGAAGCATTAGATCAATGTGTTGAAGATTTTCTATGTGCATGCTGGGGCAAGCGTCGAGTCTTTTATGCCTGTGTAAGACAATAACGGTCATTAATATTTTATTTCAGACGGTCCTGATGATGACTTCCTGCTCCTGGCTTAGGACCATTACCTGGACAAGCCCCTTGCGAGCCCAAGAAGCAAAGAATCCAGGTACATGAGGAGACCCAAGACGCTGCACCGGTTGACAAAATTGGCACTGTTTTAGATGCTATCCCAGCAGAAGCGATGGCTATGGATGAGAGCAACACACACGATGTCCTTGAAGAACAAAATAGAGACAATTTAAGAGACTAAATTCTGTCCAAGAGAAATAAAAAAATACTGTTAAACAAACAAATTTGCATGCATAATAGGTATGTTGGCTCTTATTTGCTTAAATTGAAAAAGCCGGATTGTAACAACTTTGAACCTGGTTCCCTGACAACAATTCAAAGATGTATCAATAGAAAGAAGCAAGCAATTAACTATGATTATGATTTAGTGAAAAGTAAAGAATTCTCTACCAGCAATAAAGTGTTAGAGGCCAGGCGATGATAACTTAAGCAGCTAGGGAAGGGAAACCGTCCAAATAAAGCAGATGAGTTAACAAACGAGGAGGAAGAAAGATTATGGGAATCAGCTCAACTTGACTTAGGCATTACCTGTTGCTTTATTTATTAATGTATGGTTTTTTAACACAATATTTTTCGGATTTCGTGGAAGTCATGAATCGACGCATTTCCGTTAGGGGATGTGTCACTGAATTTTGATGAGAATGAGAGTAAATTCTTGGAATTTTATGAGCGAGATACTAAAACTAGAGATGGAAATTCTACTCACCTTAGGCCTTTTCAGCCAAACATTTTCCCAAATGTGTGGAATCCAGACAGGATGTGTGGAATCCAGACAGGCGTCCAATTAAAGCATATGAATTATATGTTTCAAAACGCCCTGCTTCAATGTCATATCCAGACTTGCCTTATTACCTTGCCATAAATCACGGCCGAAAACATGATGGTCCTTGGTATAAATCCCAGGCCCTCAGTAAAAATAAACTTGATTCTGTGATGCAGACTGTGGCCATAAATGCAGGACTGACTGGCAGAAAAACAAACCAGTCTGTGAGACGCACAATGTGCAGTCGACTGTTACATGCAGGTGTCGGCCAACCATTATTCAACAGCTGAGCAGGCACAAAATGTGCACTCCGTCAACAATTATGCAACAGCAGGCCGAAATCAATAGCAAACCATGTCCAGCATTCTCCAGGAAAAATATCCTTCATTCCAGAGACCTCTAACTTCTGTCCAAAACACTCCCCAGACTCTGTCTTCATTGTTTGTCACAGCTGGCGTAGCAGGTAGCCATCGGCCAGTTCCTTTGGGCAATGCTCCCAATGCTGCCACCAGTGATGGGGCCAATCTGACGGCCCTCAATCAGTTGAGCTCCACGGGTGCATACTTTGGAATGTTTGCTGGTACAACATTCCAAGGCAACGTGTCCTTCCAATTCTCCTCTCCACCAAATTAATTCCATATATAAATGATTAAAAAGTGTCTTTTTGTGGAGATTTTTGCCTGAAGCGACGGCTGTTCCCCCCCCCCCCCCCAAAAAAAGACCACCATTAGATTTGTTGGCGATCGCTTTTTTTTCTTCTTCTTTAAATGTTATACTCATACGTGCGGCATGACTTGTGTCAAAGTCCCATGTAATGTAGTGAAATAAAATGTTACAAATGATACAAATTGTCTTTTTTTCTTTTTTAACGGACTGTAGGGGATAAATACAAAGTAAACCTCGTCGTTAATCTTTCTAAACCAAATCCCCCTTGTTGTTTGCCTACCTGCGCGCCTGATCACCCGTGTGCTTTGCGCTTGGATGATCAGGCGCGCAGGCAGGCAAACAACACAGGGTATTTGGTTTGACAGATTAAGGAGTCAGGTAATTTTGTCTATGAAAACAACTGTTTTGAGAGAAAACATATTTTGCAATCTTAAAGTGAAACAACACAAAGGTAATTCGAAAAATCAAATAAACCGTGATATTATTGTCAGGACCCAACAAAGGATAATAGCGCAATGAGCGATAATAGCGAAATTCTACTACCGATGTTTCAAAAGCTTCACTAGAGCATAAATTTTTGCTATACTTACATGCTACTCCATTTTGTGTGTTCATTGAACATATTTTTTATTAAATCCTTTCTAATGTAAATCCTAAAGAAGCCCCAACAGTGTGGCTCTATCTCCTCACATATTACCAGGTTATAGACACACCGGAGTCCAATTATATATTATATTTTTGGGAGAGTCTAAGTTAGCAACATACATGTGAAATGATTAAATCAAATTTAAAAGCAATCCCGAAAAATTCCCAGTTTAATGTTAGGATAGACTCTTAAATCTGCCCCATTATGCTAAGTGACATCCCATGGGAGAACAAAGTGGTGGCTTGAGAGAGGATCATGGGAATGTCAATTGTATGTGACAGTACATATACATTTTTATAGCTGTAGGCCCTTTTTTACATTGCCATACAAAGCTTTTTTCGTGGCGTGTTACCCAAGGAAATTGTTTAAGTAAAAATTCATGGTTAAATTCATTGTTATGGTTACCATATTAAAGTGAATATATATACCCAAGAATCTATGGGACACTTTTTTATCCTTGGCTTGGGTGATCTATAGACTCCACGTGGGACTAGCCATTCATAACAGGTACCTGCTTACAGTTACTGCCTCACTGCACTTGACTAGACATTAGCAAGAACAATGAACTGGCCATTGTCAACATGGCCTCTTTCAGAATGTGATAAAAACATTTACCACAGTTTTATAATCACTGAACCTGGTCAAGAGGGAGGGGCATAGTTGCAATAAGTGTAATAGCTACATGCATGATTGTCTGACTCCCCACTAAAGTTTGTTGTCATGTTGTCATTGGAATCATTCTATAACACAATTGGTGATTGGTGAGCTGAATATAGCATTTTGGCTGGGAGTTTGCATTGGGTGGCCTCAGATTATTGAGGGATCCACACATTTTCAGCATATATTGTCTCATATGACAACGTTTTGGAATTTTTAAATACAAGGAAGATAATTCCAGATAAAGAATAGACACAGGGAAAAGAAAGTGAAGGGAAGTATCCCTTGACAGGGCTCCTAAGGCTATCGTTTGTACACAGATGCTCGACATGAGAAAAACTATAGCCTCACAGGTCCGAGAAGGTAAAAACTGGGGTTTGCGCTTTTAGAGTATTGCATTTATTTGTGTGTGTGTGTGTGTGTGTGTGTGTGTGTGTGTGTGTGTGTGTGTTTAGTTTTCCGTTTGTTAGGTATTTTTTTGTTTTTCGGTTACCTTTTGCTATGTTGGAGCAGGCAGATAAGTGGAGAGCCGATACTTCTTGTTGCCGAAGTATGATGGCTTGTCCTAATTTGTGTAGACTATTGTTATAATACGGTTCATTGTAGAGGGTGCGACACAACTGGAACCCTGTCTCTTATTATCGAGATAGAGTGCTGATGATAGTGTCTCTTCCTCTCTTGTGGCTGGTTCTGGGTTGATGGCCTTTGCCCCTTACACTCCTGCTGGTTTTGTCTGATCTGGGCAGTTGTATGTGGTGTTCTATTGTTTTCACTGTGTGAAGGCAAACCTCTTATGTGTCATCTGTGACTCCATAACAAGCAAAGAAGTTTTCTTGACATAGAAAAGCACACCTATGCTGACTCCAATTCATTTAATTGACATATGTAAAGAGCCTTCCTACCATTTGATACAGGCTTTTTCAGCAAATCAGCATGTTTTTAAACATATGCATAGTCACCAAGCAGAATTCATACAATCACCTTTTATGTTATGTTATATGAAGTTGAACAGCATCAAAAATTATTTAAATGAAATGGAGCATCAAAATGTTCATCGGTCAAGTAACTAAGATGATGATTCGGAGCCATAATAATGGAGTATTTAATTGGAACTGACCCCTGGTGTGAACTATTATGTAGAGTATCAATGAGAGATGATGTATAGCTGGAAACGGAGGGGGGGGGGGGATCTAAGAAATTAACGAGGGACATCTTCGCATGGGTCTATACAATTACAGTGTGCAGATGGGATGCTGTTTATCTTGTATAAATGAGAATTGAGTTGCGATAAAACCATGCTCCACTGGACAATTATTAAGAAAGCGACTTCTTTGAAGAAAATTGATGAGGCATCAAGTTTTCGGATATAAGAATAGTTTTTAATTTTGGTTTAAAAAAGCTGAAAATATTCTGATTGTAGTTTTTAATCTAATTTCTCTGAAATTAACATGATTTTTCAATTAAGGATTAAGTGAATGCCTTATATGAATAGTGTGTAAATCAGGACCAGACACAGAACTGATATTACGTGAATACAATATATTTTTAAGGTCCCAGAATGGTTTCAGGCGCGTTGCATACTCTGCCGACTTTGACCCCGTGGAGCCCATATAAACTGATTGTTTCACCCAGAAAAACTATATATCTTCATAATCATATGGATGCTTATATTTGTAGAAACAGAACATCCAATCAATTTAGAGGTTTTTTTTTTCAGATGTTTTATATTGTTTTGTGAGCGGGTATAGATTCACAAGTTTATTTTCAGCTCGTTTGCAAAATATTCAATGTGAAGATCTGCAAACTATCTAAAAGGATAAGATAGACCACTCTCCAGGAACCGAATTTTTGTCTAGGGGTACAATTGATTTCATACAATTTTGTAGAATTTTGAAGTTGGTACCATAATGTTATACAGTTTCTTCATTTTGAGCTCCAAAAGTTACAGAAGTGAAAGGCCAAATAAAAAAACCGTTCATAAGTTAGACATTTATCTTGCTTTACTCGTTTATTTTGAAAGGATATGTCCATCAGTGTTTATTGACGTCATTTAAAAATTAGATTGATCTTGTGAAATTCGACTTCCGAGAAAATTGCTTACAAATGTCATGACTCTGATTTTTAAAAAGCACAGACCATCATGTGAAAGTAACTCATTGCCTCCGATTGAAGTTTTCAGCACGGGTGGAATGAATAACCTTCAACTTTGATGTATTCTTGCAAAGATACGTTGTTTTGTGGTACAAAAATCAAGTTTTTATCTCAAATTTTGTAAAGCCGGACACAATTATGGTTTTAGCGCTATGGTTTCACATGCCGCTTCCAGGGATCAAAGGGAGGACCTAAAGTGATTACAAGGTCACCTGACTATGGCCCTGACAACACAGTTTCAAAATGGCAGCCGGATATCGGATCCACGTGTGGTTTGACAGTTTGTTTTGCAATGTTCACCTGGTTGGCAGGTGTTATAATCTGAGACCTTCCAGTCTGGGCAAGGCTGTATACTGTCAGCGTGCGCCACAAGGCAATTGTTTAATTACTTGCGCAACAAGCAACATGTAGAGTTGAACGTGCAAGGGCTTTTTTGTGTCCAATTTCACTGAAAGTGACTGCCAGAATGTTTGTCACAAATTACATGATTAATATTGCTGTGCAATTTCCAGGTTTGTTTACCCAAAGGTAAGGCACCCTTGTTTATTTAAGATCGCTGGCCTTCACTTTAGTGCGGTTACAGTTTTTCGAAACAACATGGGCAGCCCGACAGAATACAAGAGTCTGCATGATCACAGGTATGATTTGCCGTAACATCCCGTATTTTCTTCTGTCATGGCTCATGGATTTTACTTGTATCTGTTTCTGTGTTACAGACTTGTTCCATTTGAATTTTTTAATGAAACTAAATTTTAGTTCATTGGTCCAATATTTATGTGTCATGTCGACATATAGCCATCACACAGAACGATAACAAGACAGTCGTCATTATGTTTGCAGGGGCTTTGCCATGCGTGATGGCGAGTCTATGTATTTATCTTTTTTGCTTTCCGTCACAACTTTCACTCGTGCCTTACTGTGCATTCATAATTTGTTCAATTCAAGTCTTTTTGTGAAACTACAACGGGATCCTCTGAATTGGGGATTTGCTGGGAGCACATGGTATTGCACGCATTTAATTTGATGGTGCGTGTCAGGTGACTAAATTTCCCAATTACAGCCCTTGAAACTTACCCCGACTAAAACAATGACGAATTTTACGCTAATTTTAGGGATATCCCAGTGATTCTTTATTTTTGAACCGATTGGAGAGCTTGTTACGCAAAGAGGCAAAGTCCTGAGCTTTCCAGCAGTATAAAACTTCATGGCGGTTGAAGAAAAACATTGAAGCCGCAAACGGACAAAGTAACCTAGGTTTTTGTTAAATTGCCACAGAAAACGGGCAGTTAGATTTTTATCCGTGTCGGAGGGAAATAATCCCTTTAAACACAAAATGAAAAATAACCAGTCGCAAGTATTGAAATTTGCCTAGAATAAAATGTACACGCTTGCAGGTAGATAGACGATATGGGCGAAAGGTGACTTGATGAATGTTGGCTGTGATGCGGCCAAATACACTCGCAAACGATGGAAAATGATGCTCAGAGGATGTTCACATGTGCTCCCTTACAATGTGCTAAGGGTGCTGCGGGAATTATGAAATATCAAATCCCCTGAATCATTTGAAATTAAGTTGAAATATGTTCCTCAGATTTCAAAGCTGGTATATAGTGTGCGTGAGTATGTGCGATGTTTAAAGGCCAAAGCAGCCAGAACGCATAATACACATGCACGGGTTTATTGTCCCCCCGCTGTCGCCCTATCAGCTAGATGGCTATCAAAATAATCTCTTTGCAACTAAGATGATTGACCCGGCGATAAAGTCAAAGTGGACTCTCCTTCCACGTAGCCTCCTTGGTTAGCCAAAATGGCTGAAATCACACATATACCCCAGTGAGCATTATCAAATAGATGGCTCAAAATAGCTTGGAAAACATTTAATTCACTGGCAAACACGGTGTCCATTGTTCATTGACGCAAGGTGTTAATCCTATTAAGTTTTGACAAGCTTTGAAGTCGGAACGATGGAGGCTTGTCAAGTTGACCAGCTGCTGTGACGCAGTTCACACTCCATTTAGATAAACCACATCATGCAAAAATACCTCTAGATCGCTAATAATGTCATAAGTCATTGTAACAGCAAGAAGAAGGTTGTTTAAACGGCACTAGTTCCTTTGGTGTGTCTCTCTTCGACTGATATGTGCATCGAATCTTTGAGGAATTATGTCCATAATCCCTCAAAGATCGAATCAAGCATGCTGCCAGTTGTTCCCCTGCGGTCATGTGACTGTGTCGTTGTCAGGTGCCTGTCAGCATGGCTGATGGCTGTTCAAACATTGTGGACCATTACCATACCAAAGTAAACAGAAGATGCACGTGCAGTGGTACTCTGAAACTTGCCATAGTTTTTCATCGATTTTCTCATATAAATATTGTTCTTTTCAAACAATGTTTGGTGACCACATACTTTAAGTGTTTATCTTTCAAATAGAGAACAAAAGCCATTTTATGATTTTTTTTTCGGCACAGCCGTCATAGACCACACCATCATGGCACCTTAAGTGTATTCTCTTTTACCTAGAATTGTTAATCTAGCCTCGGTTCAGTCAGCAAAAAAGGGCAAAAGGAACATGTTTTCTTTGTGAGGGAGTCTTGATTGATTGGTACAGTATCAGTTAAAAAAAAATGAAATTTTGAATAATGGTAAAGGCTTTATTGGCATTTATAGGAGGCATATGCCTAGTTTAGCACCAAGAATTTTTTTTACCAAGGTTCCGCCTTTAGGATATGTATGTATGTATGTATGTATGTATGTATGTATGTATGTATGTATGTATGTACAGTTGCTTCTACCATAGTTATACACTGGCAGGTGGTTGGAAGATGGGTCATATATATATATATATATATATATATATATATATATATATATATATATATATATATATATATATATATATATGAATAATCCTCGCCAGTCACTTAGCATAATTGTTTACAACCGAATAAGTATGTTTGTCTTTGCAAATCTATGATCTCCATACATTTTGCGTTGTTCAGATCGTGAAAAGTTATCAGTAATGTTGTCGTTTCCATAAAGGTTAGTATCACATCGCATTAGACCTTTACAAAGCACCATTCACTTGCGTATGCACCAGCTTGGGGAAGGCACCTAAACCTTGTTCTTTGGTATTATGTCACTGTGACTTCACCCACTTGGATTCAGCTTTCAAAGAAGGGGAACCGCTACTGGACATGAAATTGTCTCAGTGCAAAGTAAAAGTGAAAGGCCACGGGAGGTGCGTCTGCCCTTGACATGCTCCACAGAAATGTTATTCTGTGCATGTCTATTGTTCAGAAGTTCCAACAGCAGGTCAGGATCTTACATGTGTGTTCATGTGTGTGTGTGTGGGGGGGGGATCTGTGTAGCAAAGAAGTTGAGGTAGTGAAGGCTCCCATGCCGGCCCTTGTTCCATCCCTGTTAGACTTCCCCTTTGTGTAGCAAGTGGTAGTCGTGGATATTTCCCACGTCCGTGCCCTTGGTACATCACTTTGGAGACCTAAACGTAACAGCTTGTGGAAGCTAAAATATTCCTGGTGAGTAGGTTCTTCAGACCCAACATGAAGGATTGTGTCTGCATGGGACCACAGAAGTCGAAAAATACTCCCCTTCAGACTTTCACAGGGATGGCCCCTGAGTACGACAACAGGTATTCCAAAGCACTGGAAAGGCGTCCATAGAACCACAATGATTGTCACTTCCAAGCTATGTGTTCACATGCTACGGAATTTTAGTTCTTTGTCATTTTGGTATGATGTCAAGATATACATCAATAACAATTTTCTAAGCTAAGATGGCCTCGCATTCGCTTCCAAATTACTTTTTTTTGTCGATGTGGTCATTTGAAATATATCTGGTTACGGGAAGTAAAGTGTGTGCTTTGTTTTACTCACACATCCATATGATACCTGATGCACAGATTGTTTATTGGTGTAACATTTTATGTACTGTATTGCCTTGAATATATCCTGAGCTGAATCGAGATGACAGCACGAGTGAGACGTCTCATTGACAAAACGTAAAACGGGAATGGTCACTTTTGGTTGCACTTTGCTTTCAGCTTGATGATGTGAAGGCGATTGACATGTCTGGAGAGCTAAGTGGGTCAATAGAGTGAGGCTGGATAAATGGTCGATTGTCCATTTAAATAAAACAGTCGAATTCACAGACCATTTGGGCCAAAGTTTAAGGGGCTGGGCGAGGATGTTTGCCAGACAATGTGTTTCAATCTCTGTTGGGGTGTCTTGTTCCTGTGTCACCCGATTTGAGTCCACCAAGGATTTTGTCCACATGTTCTGATCAGTGGTACATGGGATGTGTTCACGTTTGCTCAACAAGGCCTTCCCCTATTTTTGGATGTGAAGTTTGATAGGTCTCTGCTTGTACAGAAATTGATTTGTGGCCCCAATTGCACCATATTGTTTAAGTTTGGTTTCAAGAAAATACAGATTCTGTAATTATTCATTACTATCAAAGAAGCAATGCTTTTATAATTCAAAATAGGCATGGTCACATAGGAAAGCAATATTTCTAACAGATAGAATGTTCTTTATATTATAGGCTGGTGCCATTGGGGAAGTACATTGATCCTTTATCCTTACAAAGACACACGGATTTTATGTCAGAGTGAATGCTCAGAGCCTGGCATTTTGCAACACTTTCTGGTTAGGCAGGTTGCAATATATTTGAGGGTCTGGTTATTCAAGTTATTCAGCCTTGCCAAGGTAACGTTCCAGCTTAACTCATAAATCCACACTCTGCTGTTGCAGTTTCCTGTATATTAGGGTTTTACATCCTTGTGTCTGTTTATACCTGAGACTCCTGCTTTATGTAACGCTATTCCAAGGGATGTGAGACCAGTGGCTCTAGCTGTTGACCCACAGATCATTCCCACAAGGATTCTGATTGCAATGGGCCCTGTTCCTATAAACATACATGCTACAAATGTCATGCCAGCTACCAAGCTTGTTGCTTTATAAGGAGGAAAGGTAACCACATGGACAAAAAGCCTTGGAGTTGCACTCATCCCCGTCTGCCAGGCGCTCATCCAGTGAGCAGTAAACTGACGACATCTATAAATTCAGAAAGATTCGAAGTTTATCTTAAAGGATACCCTTGTGACAAGGTTCAATATATTGTGGATGAATTTCCATTAGGTTTTGAGAGTGGTTATCTGGGACAAAATTGTTCTAATTCAAAGAGTGCTAGGTCATGTTCTGATATAGTTTCGTAAAATTGGGAAGGACATTGCAGCAAGGTGTTTAGCGGGACCATTTGACTGTAAGCCATTTCTGAATTTACATTTGAGCCCGATGTGACTAGTTCCAGAGGAGACTTCTGACTTTTGCCTTAAACATTTGCCCAAGAGAGCGTCCTTGTCCTCTCCATCAGTGAGGGTATACCTAGACACATGGCGCCTGTTAAATATATCTTAATATAAAGTGTTGAAGACACTTTAAGGGGTTTAAAATCACAGGATCATAAACAAGAAATTATTCATGTCCTGTTGTGTACACTGTTGGGATGATTTTTGGACAAGACATACTACCAAATCAATGGCCAGAAAACAATATTCATATTCCGCGCCCTGTGTGAAGATTTGGGGATCCCAGTTGCTCATGCAAAAAATGTGGGGATTTACAGGGGTTTGACATTTCCTGGCATTGAATTATATTCCCAGAACATGGAATTGCGGCTCCCTGATGACAACATTCACAACTGCCTTGAGTTCATTTCCTAAAATAATAATAATAATAATAAAAGGGGATTGAGAGATATTCAGAGATATTCTATCATTGGTAGTGTCTCTTCTTTTCGGCTGTATCTAGTATACTTGACAATGGGAATTAAGAAACCTCCCTTTTCTGTAAATATGAGTAAATAGGCTAGGGCCGACATGTACTGTTGGCTGGATTTCCTGTTTTTCAATAAAAAAACAAAAACATATTGTTTGGAGGAGGAATGGCTTGCCAACGGAAAAATGTAGCTCTATGCAGACTCTGCTCCACATGGTTTTGTGGCAGTGTTTGTTTTTTACTGTTTTTAGGATAGATTTACTGAAATTTTGACATCTTGCAATTTTATGTTTTAAAAGTTATTTTCCACTGTGTAAGCACTCAGTGTTTGGGACCTTTAATGCGTAGTCGTTCAGTGCCCTTCATGACTAATGAGAAAGCATTAGTGGATTCATAAATAAACAATCACCACCTGATAAGTTCATTACGGAAAGAATCATTTAGTTGGTATTGGCTTGTCTCAGTTTTATGTAAGAATGCGGGTTCAGCATTTTCCCGGAAATTTCAATGTTTGGGCAGATGCTCTTTTCAGCGGGCTCATTGATAATTGTTAATCCTCTTTCCACAGAACAAAAAACAAAAAAAAAAAAAAAAAAACAGGAAAAGGACAGCGATACCAGACAACTTGATGCCTCTTAACTTCATGCTGCCTTGAACAAGTTTCAGTCAGCACTGTCACCCCAATCTTTTAAGCTGTGCAACATCGTGTGGATGTCATGTGCTGCATTTTGTATAAATTTGGGGTAGGCTAGCCTTGACCCACTGAACTACATCTTTGTCATTCTATGTAGCACATCTTTGTCAACACGAACCATGTCAATCTATTCATCTGGTATTTCATATTTTTATAAGTTACAAAACCCTCCGGATCGCATGGAAAACTTCACAATACTAAACATCAAAGAAGTGGCATATCATTTATGTCCTTCGGTCAATGTGCATCTCCTCATTTCTGAGAAGGCATCCCAAACAGGCTTTTCACAGAAGCACCCTTATGTTTGGCAAAATTCCACAGTTTCATTTGGTGGGCTATGTTTCATTTGCATTTTATACTTATGGACTTATCTGGTAGTTGAAGGTATATACTAGTAGGAATAGCACAAATATGTTTCAAACAGAAATTTTCAAAATTGTTTTGAGAAATACGGTACTTTCTGATATCTTGGTAGTTCAAGCATATTTGACTGACCAAGCATACTGGATCGAAAGGCATCAAACACAGTGCCATGAAAGTTTTGCTTCATTACTTGAGCTTGCATGGTTCGTATCCCGGGAACATTCTTTGATTTGACACAGAAACCCATTTCAAGGGCATTCCTCGATCACTATATCAGAATCTGTTTCAAATTATGTCGCCTTGACAATAATGGTCTATGAAGGCTACGGCTTTTGATTCAGGGAAGCTTTCGATGAATGCCGAGACCGGCACATCACATAGTCAGATTCACTTAACATTTTATAGTCCGGGCTAATCCATTGGCTTATGTAGCCTGTGACTGGTAGTTTTGGGCAAAATTCCAAATGTTAGATATAATTCAAACCTTTATGACTGAACGTTGTATGAACTGACTGCAAATTTAAACACAGTTTAGCAAAAGAAGAATATTTAAAGATGAATCTACCATTGGTTAAATGCAAGCAATTTAGTAAATTACAAATAAGTGTCCATGGTTTAAAAATAGAATCTGGTAGGCATTATGGGACACAACTAAAACCCAGGACATGTCCAAACAACCGATATAGTAGAGGCTGTAAAGCACCGCATGCTTGATTGTGGCAAATATACAAGACCCCAAAATAAGAAGGCATCAAACTTCAAAGACACACTTTATGTATTTTTTCACATGAAGATACGATCCACTTTCCAGTGAGTGGTAACAAGGGCAACAGGTATATAAAACATGTCATAAATTATGTAAATGCATCATTTGCTGCCGGAAAAAACGTACATGTGTACATGCATACTTGAGAAGAGCCCAATGTGTGGTATCTGTGATACAATATTTACAAAATATATGTAAACAGTCATTTTATGTGCTTTTATTTCTAGTTGCTGTTACATGTTCTATACTGATATTTTACCTCTGTCTATGTACAATCAAGATTAATACTTTTATAAACTCACAACTCTAGGCCTTAAAAGCTGACAGTTTTTAGCACATGTGTATAGTATCTGTGCAGACTTCATAGTTCACTTAGCCATTTCAGACAAAATAGCCTTTGGATGAAGACATTGCGATAATTTTAATGGTGAAGTATCTTAATTTGACAGTATTGAATATAAATCATTCATGCATTCATGTGACTAGAAAGTTGAGTACGCCACAGTGTTTAAGACTGAGAGTATATCACATTCGGAAAGACTGAAGTTTCAGTATAAAGTCAACTTTTTGGGGGGGGGAGGGCGGAGCCAAAACTAAATTGCTTTAGGTTTCTTTGCAAACATCGTAATTTTTGTTTTTTTAGTGGTCGGATCTTGATATGTCAGGTCACAAATACATTTATGCCTTTGGTAATTTTCGTGATTCCACGTTCACGTGGACTCCAACTAAAAAGTGTTAACAGGGCGCTGGAGGTCTGAAGCTTTTTGGAAATATACATAAGTGACACCAAATTCATGGGTAATTATTAGTAACAAACTCTTGTGTGTGATAACAACCTCAGGGTTCTGCATGGGCCGGACCTCGCACCTCAGCATGACGGATCCCTAGTGATTAACGTTTCTAAGGTGTGTGCACTGTAGCGAATGGTGTGACCTATGCCTCTAACATATATGCATCTCTGAAGGACATAGAGCTATGGACATAACTTCTAGACGTGTTAAGCTTGTGTTGGGACCGACTATGGCATGGCTAATGCTTGTAAAAATTCATGCAAACACAGCGAATGGTGTGACCTATGCCTCTAACATATATGCATCTCTGAAGGACATAGAGCTATGGACATAACTTCTTGACGTGTTAAGCTTGTGTTGGGACCGACTATGGCATGGCTAATGCTTGTAAAAATTCATGCAAACACAGTGTCATATCTTATAATTCTGAATAAAATCATGGGCAGCAACATTCTGCATCGACCAAATGCATCCTAGTCAGCTTATGTGTCATACTTCGGGCATCTTAACATGTTCGTCGACAACGAGGTGTATGCATTCAAGATTCAAGATTCAAGATCATATTTATTCGATCAAAAATACACACCTAATTATAGGTCATTTGCAAGTACAATTAACATATAGGTGAGATGATGATCGGGGAGACCCTTACTAAGACAAATTTATGTCGCTATTGTAAGGGCCACCCCTTTATATATATGTAACAGTTACAATATAAATGGCGAAGTCTTTGAATGAACATACCAATCACATTTAAGTTATCAGTGATATTTGTCTATTCTATGTAATCAATCTATAGAAATCAAAACTATGCAGTCATGTCTGCTGGGCACATATATAACAATTTGGAGTGGTACAAATTTCTTGGTAATTTTCAATGTATAGATTTTTGGAATATCTAGCTAACCCTTGTAAGTTGTGAGTGAAATATTTGTCATAGATATTATATGGCAATGAATTGATCGTTTCTGGCAAATCAAACCTGAGACATTTTTTTGCAAATCTGTGAGCAAACTCATACCTAAACAAATTTCCAGAGAATCTGGTGTTATGAGTGTGTAAATCCACACTTGGCAATGATGGTAAATTTTGCAGGTTTAAAGGAAAAGTTTGGCTTATATATCTGTAGTAGAATTTTATTATGGCAATTGTAAAAATATCTTCCATTTTTAATTATTTCAGATCTTTGAATAGAGGGTCTGTATGTGCATTATATTTGCTACATGTTTTAATTCTAATCACCTTTTTTGTAATTTATTCAGCTTGGAGCAATTGAAACCCCATACTAAGATCCCATAGTTTATTTGAGATAATATAAGAGAATTGTAAATTTTCAGTTTTGCGCTTATTGGTAGTATTCGTTTCAATTTATTCAAGTTGCCTAATGATCTTGATAGCTTGCTACTTATTTTTTCTATGTGTGAGATCCCGTTTAATTGTGTATCTAGTACAATTCCCAGAAAATTGAAAGTGTTTACACATTCAATTTCTACGTTTTTTATTGTAATCTTAGGTGTTCTAACAAATTTTTGAGATGGGTGGAAAACCATAAATTTAGTCTTTTCAATATTAAGTGAGAGTTTATTTGCATCCAGCCAGGTAGATATTTTGCTGAGTTCAATGCTTATAATAATCATCAATAATTATATCATTGACATTATTACAAAAATTGTTTAATGTAGCTGATAACGTAGAATCATCAGCATACAAGATTAATTCGAAGATTTCGCTTGCGCAAACAATATCATTAATGTAAATTAAAAACAACAATGATCCCAATATCGAACCTTGTGGAACTCCTGTTTGAATTGGTAACAGGTCAGAGTCAATCTGATCATACTGAACATATTGTTTGCGGTCTGTCAGGTAACTTTCGAACAAAGTAAGGGAGATACCATTGACCCCATGATAGTTCAATTTATCGAGAAGAATTTTATGATTGAGGGTGTCGAAAGCCTTAGAAAAATCTAAGAAAATACACAAAGGGAGTTTTCCTTTGTCCATTTCTTGAATTATTTTGTCAGCAAGTTCAGTTGCGGCAAACTCTGTTGAGTGATGTTTACGAAATCCATATTGACTGTTATAAAACAGTCGAAACTTAAGAAGATAGTCTTATAATTGATTAAATATTACCTTCTCAAACACTTTAGAATAAGCCGGTAGTACTGAAATGGGTCGATAATTCGTAAACAACTTTTCATCATCTTTTTTATAAATTGGGGTAACCTTTGCAATGTTCAACTTCGACGGAAATATGCCCGTATTCAGAGTCTGGTCAATAAAATGGCCAGAGAATTAACTACAGATTCTTTTACAAATTTTAACAGTTTTGTGGATATTCCATCCACACCAGTGCTTGTTTTGGTTTTCAAATCATCTATAATTTCACCGACGCAGTCTGCGTCGATATTATTAAAACGAAAGTTGTGATTCTATGTTTTATTTAAATAATTTTTGTGGGTGTTCTCAGGTAATTTGTTTATTTTGTTAGCTAACCTGGGACAAACATTTATGAAGAAGTCATTGAATTTATTAGCAATGGTAACCTTGTCTACGATATCCTGTCCATTATCGGAAAAATACTCTGGGAAAGTTTGTTTGTTTTTAGTTTTTGACAAAACTTCATATATTGTATCCCAAGTCTTTTTAATGTCATTTTGATATCGACTGAAGCAGGATTCATAGTAATCCCTTTTTGCTCTATTTATTGTTTTCCTGAGAATATTGTTATATGTTGAGAGATTCCTCTTTAAGGTTGGATATAAGGGAGAAGTAACTGGAGTACATTTCAATCTTTTATATAATTTATCTCTGAAATTTATTGATTGTAAAATACCCATTGTTATCCAGTTTTCTTTTTTATGTTTAAGTTTATTGAATTTTACATATTTACTTGGAATATGTTTATCTTTCGCTTTGTTAATAATATCACAAAATTTGCCAAAGGTATCATTTGGATTTGCGTATGGGTTATTATTTATTTGGTGTTCAATATTAGTGTCTGTAAGTTCCCGAAGAAAATTCGTTTTATCCTGTAGAGATTGCTTGTCTACCTTAATCATTTTTGGTGCTGCATGTTTAACAGATTGTATATCTAAGCAAAGAAAATATGGTTGGTGGTCGGAGAATTTTTCAAGCAATATGCCTGAGGTGGATCTAATGGAAGTTTCACTAGTTTTACAAAAAATATTATCTATTAGAGTTCCTCTTGTGTTAGAAAATCTGGTTGGAAAAGTTATTTTAGGGAAACAAGTATGTGACATTATTGTATCAAAAAACTCATGAATTATGTCACGCTCGTTTATTTTGAGCAGGTCGTTATTAAAATCACCACAGATAACAATTTCTCTGTTTGTATCTTGTACTTCTGATAATATTTGTGAAAATTCTTCAGTAAATCTATAATAGTCATCCAAATTATCTCTTGGTGGCCTGTATACGTTACCAAGGATTATATGTTTTCTTATGTCACCACCAAATATTTCAATTAATTGGCTTTCAAAGACTTCTGATCTCTCATTAAGAGATAGAGATGTAAAGTTATAACGAATATTTAAGTAAATGATGAGACCTCCTTTGGTTGAACATGTTTGACCGACTGAAATGCAGTTGTAGCCTTCAATTTGCAGCAGGGTGAGATCGGTATCACTCTTAATATAGCACTCTTGCAAACAAATGACGCTAAATTCAAAGTTATGTTGACGTAATTCATGCACAAAAACTTGTATTTCTGCAAATTTGGCATGGGCCGAGTTAATATTTGTACTTAAGATAGTGAAAGAATTTCGATTTGTATTCAAAATAGTATCAAGGTCATCAAAATAATAAGGAAAATGAGTAATTATTTCAATTTGTTCGTTATCTTCCTTTTCATGTCTGTTTAATATATCTTTTAAAGAATTATTTAGCGCACCCCCAGAGTGAAGAAGAATATCTTCAGTTATAGTCATTGATATTATTTAGGACTAATTTCACTGGATAAAATACAACTATTTTTATGCTTTTAGATAGACTACATAGCATAATATGACTCGAAGTCATTGTCTAACTGATTTCAAATTGAACAAGTATTCCGCGGTTGGATAGCTCAAGTACCTTCTGTGCTCTTGTAAAAAATAAGATAATTAAACAAAAGGTGTCTAAATACAAAAAACACACCATAGTCATGGTTGCCTTTCTTGTCAATAATGACTAAAAATAAAGGAAAAAATATGTAAAACACCGATGTGTTCGCAGTTCAAATAGTGTAGGTTCCCACTAGTGGTATGAGTCACAAATAAATTACTCGATGACAACATAATAAAGACCAACTATAGGTAGAATAAGCTTACATAAGTGAATATGATGCAGGAGACATGAAAAAGTCAAAAACTTGAAACCTGTCAAGTTTAACAAACTGATAATTCTTCATATAATATACACCAACTAGATTCCACGCCTTCTTGGTCTATTCGGCTGTTTTGAGTTACGTTTTCTTTCCTTATGGCATCAGTGGTTTATAAATGATGAGTGTAGGGAGAAATGAAGAGCCGCAACTGCAGGCCCATTCACTCCCATCCTCGGGCTGCGCAAAAAAAAAAAAGAAGAAAATCGGATTGATTCTTCTTGATCTCTTATCCCATTGATAAAGAAGGATGAGAAATGGCAAATGAAGAGCCACAACTGCAGCCCCATCCATTCCCATCCCTCAAAATCAATTGCGTAGCCTTTAGTAGTGACCTTCTCTGCTTGACTGGTTTAGCTTAGCTTACTTCCATATTTTGTATCTACCCTGCAGCCGAATCCACTTCCGTTTCGCAACAACTCAAAAGGAGAGATTAATTTATATATTTTGTACCTCTTTTAGAACACTCATATGCCATTTGTAATACCAGACTTTTTTCACTAGTGAGATGGCATGTACTCCTTCATACAGACGCTCAGATTTAACTTTGTTCTTTCTTCTGTATGTTAGGTTTCTTTTTCTTTTTCCTTTTTTTGCACATTTAATGACATCCGAATGCCAGCATGGGGTATGTGGAGGGCAAGGTAGGTGTTCTTGAGTGCGATTTAAGTCGATGAGACATTAATTCAGCTCCTGAATAAAGTTGACATGACTGGCTGGCTGTCTTACTACATTATTCATGTCTGTGGGACTTTGAATGTCCACTTGCCTACAAGTGCGGTACTTAACTACATCGACCGGTGGCACAGTAATAAAACTGATGACAGCATTTGGAAAGAAATCATTGATTTATTTTCTCAGCCGCTTTAGGCCGTGTATGACATTATTATCCTCCATGTGTCTTAGTACAAAAGTATTGTTGATAGGAATCCGTCGAGTGCAATTGTTAATACCAGCAGCAATTTTAACGATAACATTGGCATCCTTCGGAATTGTTGCGGATTGTAGAAACTCCTTGGTCAGTATCTTGAGACTTTCGCTTGTTCCGCCCCTCTCTATTATATAGTGCGATTGGTACGGTAAAGTCGGCGATCTATATTTATCAAAATTGTGCACCCCCGAGTCTGCTATAAGTATAGCATGAGTTTCAGGCATCTTTCTGGGTTTTTCAAATGTCTTGAAATACTCACAAATGTGGACGTTAGTGACTGCTTCCAGTTGAATGGCACTTTCGAGTAAATTACGGCAGAAATATATTTATCTGTACGGACACAGAGTGTTCACTTGGCGTGAATTCATTCAGAATATACAATACACAAACTCTGGATCATTTCACCGGTACTTCTATCTATTATAAGGAGTCATCTGCAGGCTCCGAACATAGATATGGTGAGTATAAGGGTTTGCTATTTCCAAGTGTTTTAACCTTTCGAGTCTTACCATTAGCATGTTTGGTTCTCAACTCAAACAGGGCTGCCTGATCGCAGAAAACATGCCTGGCAGAGGCTGGGCATGGGAAGTCAGTATATGGATTATTGTGATAAAATTTGGCTATGCACAGTTTTGGTCAGCAAGCTGACTCAAACCATGATGCCATGCCCTGCAATGACCACGCCTGGCAGGTAACTCTAATTGATTATCATTAGTATATTTGCTTCCACATTGTTTATACGCAAAAAGGCATCCAATCCTAGGTGTTGAGCCCTGCATTGGCTGGGCGTGGCAGGTTCCTTAGGAGAATAACACCCTTATATTTGGTTCCACATTCCAAGAGGGATGGTAGTTTTGTATAACTGACATATACAAGCATGGTACATACACGTTTTATTCTAGATACTCGTACAAAAATGATGGGTATGTAAGAGCACTTGAGGGACATCTTCGGTCTTGGGTGGAGGGAGACAAGACACCTCTCCAGGAGGACCCAGATTCTTGTTAGTATGGCGATCCTCATCACCACACCACGGGGAGTATGGATTATATAGAGCTGGGCCTATGTTGGCTGGATCTCTTGGGCAGTGAACAACCACGCAGTAGCATGTATACAGGGATATTGCACAAGAGATCCAGCACACAACACACAGCCCACCGATATACTGTTAAATGCATCAATGCTGTACGGTCAGTAGGTGGCTAGCCTACTGTCCATATGTATGCAAATTTCCTTTGTAGTTCGGGCTCATACAATTATCTGCAAACTTAGCAGGTTTTCTATCCCCATATGTTTTAATCACTTACCTGCGGTACCCGCCCACCACATTTGCAGAGTATACAATGTATAGAGTTGTGCCCTTGTCTCTTTGGCAGTGAACAAGCAATTGCTAACTTGTGTCTAGGGTTATCGCTAAAGAGGTGTAATTCTAGTTCTTTTATGACCCCATAATTTAGATGATGTAGTACTAATGAGTTATAGATTGCTTGAATGATTTTTTGCAGTTTTTACATAATACACATGGTCTTAGATTTATTTGATGAAATTTTCTTAATTAAGAATTCCAACTTAAGTGTGTATCAATTTGTAAGCTTGAGAAATCAAAATTATTTACACACTTAACTTTTCTGCTGGTTATATTTATTGCAGAAATTGTTACAGCTCTTTGAGGGTTATAAAAGATGGTATTTTGTGTATGTTTCTTCTGTTTTATTTATTGATTTTTTTCTTTTTGTTTTATTGTTTGGTTTTTGGTTTTTGGTTTTTGGTTTTTGGTCTTGTTTTGTTCTTAGGGGCTACTTGCTTAATTTCAGCCATTCACTTCTTGTGAAATGTTGTACTCAGTAAAACCTACGATAAACAAATTAATGTCGTGCTATGAGCATACACTATAGGCTGGAAAAGTTCGGATGTTGCATGTAGATCATATATATATATATATATATATTATCATTATTATGAATACCAGTGGACCCAAAATTGCACCCTGTGGGACTCCTGTGATAATGTTACAAACTGTTTAAACAAATTAGTATCATTTATTCCCACAAACTGCTTAAGGTTGATTATATAATATAATTTCATATCAATCAGGTTACCATTTCAGTTTTTGAATTAAAATGTGATGGTGAAGTGTCAAAGGATTTGGAAACAGCCATAAAAATGCCAAGAAAAACAAGCTGATACTTGTCCAAGCTATTAAGTATCCTATTTGTTAGTTCAATAGCAAAGAAATCCGTGAAACGTATGTCATGAAATTCATACTGATAGTTGAAGTACACAGGATGATTTTCGAAGCATTCATTTTATTGATTAAACAAAATGTTTTTCAAATACATTTGTAAAAAAAAAACAATCAAACATATGTATATATATATATATATGTATATATATATACACACACACACACACACACATATATATATATATATATATATATATATATATATATATATATATATATATATATATGCTATGTTAAAATCCCTGTAGTTGGAGAATATATCAGCGTTAGTCACTTTCATGAGAAAATTTGCGATCAGTGGTCCTGTTATTTGGGATAGTCTTGTCCGTGGGGTTATTAGCGGGACATCAGTAAGGGATGCAATAGTTAGTATCAAAGTAAGTGTTTGCAACATTTCTTTGATTGATTTTAAGAAGGTCAATATTAAAGTCGCCCAGGATTATAACATGACTATCTTTAAAATTAACCGAGTACAGAAGTAGACTCATTGAGGAAAAAGCTGAAGTTGTCATTTTCTTGTGGAGCAAATTGCTATTAATTTAAAAACACTGACCTCCCCATACATACCGACAGATAAGTGAATTTTGTATATATCCGACTTTTCATAAATTGACTTTTGGGCTAATTAAATAGTGAAGTTTTGCAATTGTAACAGTCCCTCAAATAAACATCTTGACCACCATGTGCAGAATAGTTTTTACCTGCGCTGCACGCCTCAATACTGCATCCGACATCAGTCATAGATTTCCCCACATCAGCTCGATTAGGAGTATGAAGGTCGACATACACATTCCTTGAAAAATCAGTCAACGGCATTGTTGCAGGTTTAATTCCTATGCAGCCCACTTTTATTAGTTTGAAAGAACACTCATAGCAAATGATGAAAGACAAAGACTTAACTTACCCATACGTAGTTGGGAAACAGTACATCTCTGGTCTGCCTGGTAGAAACTGGTAACCTCCTCTGAGACAGACCTGGTAGTTCCACAACTCGGATCTACAAAAAATAGAAAACTGACAGACAAGATTTGTCCTCCCCATATATAGGCGTGATGTTTTTTATCTGCACGTCAATCATTTTCAAGGAAATGTTCACCCTTGACCTTCCTGTCACCACTGTTTGGCACAGTTAGTGTCAAGACTTTGAATCTGTGACTAGGTGTTTTGTTCGTTTTATCATAATGTTTTCAAACTATTCTTGGGGAAGCTGTACCACAGAACTGACCTGTTTCCAGTCTCTGAATATTTACTGGTGAGTAAAACCAAATACTAATTTTTACTTCATGTGGACTAAGGTACGTGTTTTCACTGGGAACAGTTTTAAGAAACCTAGCAACTGCAAAACATCCTATATTTCCGACCCGTAGGCAAACACTTTATCCTTCAAATACCCTTCATGTACTGTTACAAAAATGTAAGATTGCGCTGGTGTATACATTGATGATATCATTTCGGTAAGGCAGTACAGACCATACTTTGATTGCTATATTGTATGTAGCTTCAATAAAGAAATGACAATGAATCACTTTCATGTGGTGAAATTCGATCAACCTACCTTGCGTGTAAAAAATGCAACCGTCTAAGGAAAAAAATTTAACTTGTGTGCGTACACCGTCAGTCTTGCAGGCCTAGCAGCTATTTATACAGTTATAAGGTCCCAAACAAAAACTAAAATTCACCATTGCAAAGTGCTGCTGTAATATTTTTTACCTTTCTGTATAGATCAGGAGGCTATGCAATGGACAGTGGAGGGAAACAATACAAGGACGTGCTGCATACCAAATATTCAAAATGTTAAAGCCCAAATAAGTGGGGACAACTACATTGAGGAATGTTTATTTGGCATGAATATGACTCCTGAAACTGATTGAATCATGATATAAACTTTCATTTTGAAGTACAGAGAGGATGATATCATGCTGAATCTGCGAAGAAAAAAAAAACTAAAGGAAAAATAAATAAATAAATAAATACATAAATAAATAAATAAATAAATAAATAAACAAATAAATAAATAAATAAATAGATAAATATAACAAACGAGACGACACCAGCATCTGCAAATGCCATTGGAAATGGCATAGATAACTTAATAAAAAAGACTACCTCGCCCTATTTTACCAACCAGGGAGTGCACTAATCATTTCATGAGGTTACATAAATATTAATCAACAAACTTCAAAAGCCAGTTGTCCGTATAAATATGTCATGCAAAATATAACTCGTATACTGATTTACTTTTGATAACCCAAAACTCTTGAAAATTAAGAATTTCTAAAACTGAAAGCTTTTAAATTTGATTTCAAACGTAGGCAAAAATTGACTGCCAGAATACTTTATTGACATGTTTTTAATTCCACCAATGGCTCGTCATTGTGAAGCCAAATTTAGACATAAATCACCACTTTCTGGTCAAAAAATAAGTAGAACTCCAATATATTTTTAATATAACATTCCATTCCGCCTTAAAAAGGCACCTCCATGTAGTGCAGACAAACTTTGTACCCACTAATTATTTGTTTTTTTCAATGTATACGAACCTGCACTTGATTAATCAATATTTAGATGTGTAGCATTGTTATTTGTTTTGTAGGCAGTAAATAACATATTTTTATTTCCACAAATGACTCATCCTTACCCAACCGGATTTAAACACAAACCACCACTTACTACTCCAAAGGGAAAAAGGTGCTCCAGTATATACTGCAGTGCGAGGACTGGGCAGGGGTATGGAGATGGTTGATGCTGACCCTATTCCCGAGGTCACAGAGGAACTGTAGTAAGTCTTGGCTTCCACACGATGGCTAAAAGGGTTTTTATAATAGGAGCTGTATATTACACGAGATTGATGTTTTTATCAAAGGCAATGTCAATTTCGAAAATGGGTGACCTTAACCGGGATTTGAAGATTACAATGTGACTTTAATGAACTTGGTTTCTCCATTGTTACCCAGAATTTCAGTTTTAACTTCTGTTTTAATATTGCACATGGTAATAGTCCTCAGGAAGGGCTTGGTCAGCTTCGAAAACGGATCACCTTGACCAATTCCCAAGGTCACTAGGTTAGTAACTTAGTCAGTCGGCAGGGTAACTGGTTTCCACACCATAACTCAAGAAGTCTTTGAGACAGGAAGTTGATAATACCCGGTACATATTCCTGTATAAGAGCTATGTGAAGTATGCAGGTAGTTGACCTTGAACCCATTTTCAAGGTGACGGAGGTTTTATAGTATGTTTTGGTTTCCACACGATAAATAAAAAAGTGTTATGATATGACCTGTGTATTGCACAGGATTATAATCCTTATCCAGGGCCAGGGCAAGTTTGAAGATTTGTGACCTTAACCTAAATTCAAAGGTCTTACCGCCACTTAAGTGAACTTAGTTTCTGCATTGCAACTTAGAATTGAAGTTGTGACTTCAATATAACACATGGTAAGAGTCTTTAATAAGGGTTTGGTCAGCTTAGAAGATGGATGACCTTGACCAATTCGGAAGGTCATCTCCCAGAGTCATATTAGTGGACTTGGTTTTAGCATGATAAGTAACGATGTTTTTAACCTAGGGCTTTCTTATTGTACGGGAATATAGCCTTCCATAAAAACTAGGTCCAGTTCTGGAATTGGTGACCTTGAGTTAGTTCCCAACATCACAGAACCACATTCCAGAATTTGATTTCTGCTTAATAACTGCAGATTTTTTTAGACCCATAGCATTTAAACTGTAGACTGCTATAGTCTTCTATTAGGTCGATATCATCCTCAAGAAGGGCAACCCCGAGCTATTTTCCGAGGTCACAAGGCCACTGTACTGAAGTTCGTATGCACATTTACTTTTAAAGGTCATGAGTGCCCAATTTAGTACCATTAGCGGGTAGAGAGGACAGACATAATGACGGTAAGGGGCAAGTATATTTTACGAAAATGTCTGGTTATCTGTTTGTATAGGCACAGTGTGCAGGAATATACACCTGCAAACAATCATCATTAAAAAAATAGATTTTTTGAACGTCTATATGAACCAGCAATAGGTATTTGGCGCTTAAGTATCTTGATACTTTTTTCTTTACTTGGCAGCAGAGAACCCCCTGATCAAGTGTAAATTATATCATTAGTAATTTCCTCATTTTTATCATCATAAATGAAAGATGATAATATAGAACTGTCAAAAACTGTTTTCAGAGTATGATATACTAACATAATTTTATAAGGGCATTTATTCATTAAACTGCGAGTTCCGGGATTTTGGAAGTCCAATGCTGACTTGTTACGAGATGCAGATTACGTCCAGAAAGTAAAAGAAATCATTAATTCTTAAAACATGAAGTACATTGATACAGAGGATAGAGGTTTGGAATGGTATCCTATTAAATGTGAACTCAGAGGCATGCCAATCAAAACTTTATTAAGACAAAGCTTTCTTACAGCATATCACTGAAGAAGGTTTACACAAATAGTTAAACAAAGTCATAGTTTTAGAATTTTACAGTAATGAGGTTAAATACAATCAAATAGAATTGAAAAAAAAAATAACTTAAGCGACATTAACGATATACACACTAAAGGGGAAATGATTCAGTTACGTGATCGGTGGATGGAGCTGGGGAAATGGCATAAAATATTTTTAGGTTCAGGAAAAAAATGATACATCCCAAAATAAACACATAACGAAAACCTCACCCCTCTGATATCGTGCAAAAAGAAAAGAGAGTTTATCGACATTTATGCACCTACTCAAACTTAGTCTGGAAACAAAGTTAGTAAATAGCTACAGCAATGTAACTTTTGAATAATGCAAGCATGCCAAGGCTTCAGACACGGATAAACTGATCTGTAATAGTATTCGAACAGTACAGGAATTAAAAATTGGCCTATAAATATTTAAAAATTGAAAGAGATCAGACGGTTTCACTGCTGAGTTGAATAAGTTTATCTGACCTGACATAAAAGATTATGTGCTTGACAGTTTTCAAGATGATGTCAGATGGGCAAAGTACCCACTGATCCATGAAGGGAAATCATTTCATTGATTCCAGATAAGTCCCACATTTATTCTCAAAAAAAACCAAAAAACAAAAACAAAAGCAAAAACAAAAGCAAAACAAAACCAAAAGCAAAAACAAAAGCAAAACAAAACCATGAAAAAAAAAAACAAAACCAAAAAAAAAAAAAAAAAAAAAAAATTGAAAAAAAAACAAAAACAAAAACAAACAAAAAAACAAAACAAAACAAAACAAAACAAAAAAAAACTTTGGCGTCCGTTGTCTGATAAATATAGACTATACACTATTATATAAAGTTTTAACACTGCGGCTGCAAAAGACATTGCCATATCGTTAAGTGAATATGAAACAAGTTAGACAAAATGTAGATAAACTGATTAATCATTAGATTTATTGCTGATTTGATACTATTTTACAAGAAGCAAAAACGCGTCGGACTCGTATTTCCTATAGCCTTCGGAAACAAAAACCATTTGATTTAATTGAATGGAATTATATTGACAAAGTACTTTTGATTTTGGACCAGTCTTCAGAAAATGGTTTCAGATAATATATAAGAGTGTTTTCAATTCTGTGATTGATAATTGAACCCTTTTCTGAATTCTTATCCTTGTCAGGCGGTATAAGACAAGGATTTGGTTCCGTTTTTCTTTGAAATGGCAGTTGTACCTTTAGACACTATGAAAAGGACAAATAGGAGTATTAAAGGACTACAGCTTGGTGACCAGGAAGTACAAATCAGCCAACTAGGTGACGATACCACCTGCTTTGTTGCTGAGAACACAGTCAGTAAAGGTATTATTAGATATATTAGAGTGCTTTCAAATATTATTCAGGAATGAGATGCATGCTGGAGAAAAGTTTGATATAATGGCTTAGACTTAAGAAATTTGATGAGGACTGTGATCTCCCAGTATTATGGAGAGAAGGAGAGTAAACTTCTAAGTTATTTTTACTATTTAGTCCTTCATCGATATGTTTAAAATAATGGCAGACTGCTTAAAAAGGAAATTTTAGATACTGAAATATGCTATTTGTGTCCTGCTAAAGACACTATATTTCACGGGTTTTATGAGTGTCAAAATGTTGATGTGTTCAGGACTCTTTTTCCCAGACTGGCAAAATAATATTCACACACAGGACGGTATTACTTCATCTGTGGGAAATGTTTCCTAGGTGTTTTTGATTTACATACATCCACTAGATATACTCTAAACAGCTGCCGTTTACAAGAAAAATTTATATTCTTAAAGAAAAATGTAAGAAGGAAAATGTATCCTTTGCTACATGTTTATCAAATCTGAAGTTTCAAATTTCTATAGAGCAACACTTGTTTTTTTTTTTTTTTTAATTTGTTCTTTATTGATTTTTCATACAAATTATATTACAATTATAGGCATGAAATTAAGATAATTCAGACACCATATAGATACATTACAGCATGTGTGATTGACAAAATTTTACATATATTTTGGCAATCAAAGATCATGTAACAGAGTGTACATATATAAAATTAGCTACACCTGAATCTACGAAAGAACATAGACAGTTCTGTCAATATATAAAATAATCTAATCAAACCGAGTTCACAATACTGGACCACCTGCTCACAAATAATTCCTGTTTACCTTGACAGGATAAAATGTGTTCCTCAGTTACCATTTTATATTTCAAAAAATTCAAAAATGCTACAAATGAAATATTTTGTTTTTTACATAATTCTTGATGAATGAAAAATTTAGCCAACAGGAGATAGTTATTCAGAGAGTACTTACTTGGTGAAAAGAAATAACCAAAAATAACTAATTCTGCAGACAGTGATATTGTATTAAATGGATGAATGAGATTCCACCAATCTTGGAAACTAGTCCAAAATTCCTGAATTTTATGACAATCCCAAAAACGATGAATAATTGTGTCCTTATTGGCACAGTGATCACATGACTCAGAATCCACTAAGCCCATCTTAAACAGCTTTGAATTGTGTGCCACAAAACCATGTAGCAGAGAAAATTGGAATGCTTGAATCTTACTTTCCATAGTGCTTTTATATGAAAGACTGAAAATTTTGTGAGCAACAATTGTTATAATATGATGGGAAACAGCACATTTTTTTTTAACAAAAGTGGTCAAAGGTTGTTGAAAAATTATAATTTGCCATCAATTATTCTTGGTGGTCAACATTGACTAGGTGGGGAAGGAGCTCTTGAGGAGCCTGACAAAATGGTGGCAGGGTGCTTCGATCGCATCTAATAGCATGCATGATGCATCTTTAGGTTGCTTGCCTGCCGGGTGGACCAGTTTCAATGCTAAGTCCGCCTGGAGGATAGATTACAGTAGTCAGGGTAGTACTTCCTCGTCAGTCGCCATCTGTGATGTACATGCGTGGATGCCTGTGCATGTGGTTCTTTAGAGTGTAGTATTTTTGTATTGTGATTTATGTTATGAAAATATATTATTTGATGGTTGTATATTATACATGGTCATAAGTATTTAATTGAGGCTCTTGTGTTACACATTAGCAACGGAATATGGCTGTACTACGAAAATGATATATAAAAAAAGCCTATCAAGTTTAGGGGAAAAGGAATATGCTGTGTGGCTCTCTGATTATTATATAGCCACAATCCAAAGAAAGATGATCCTACCTGTATGTTTATCTTTGGTGAAAGCCTCGATGTTGTGTATTTTGGACAAGGATGTCATATACAAATATTCTTGAAGACAAGAACATGCAGTAAGAAACTGACATACAGATCTGTATCTTGTTACACTTATATATACACAGACTTGTGAACAAGATGAATGAACAGCGATAATACATGAATATGGCCGTGTACGTTCAACTTATTTTCGATGAAAAGTAGTATCTCCATATTGTAAACAGTCACCCAGTCTAATGGCTAGCAGTCTCATAACTATAAAATTAATTACACATCAAACACCATACAAAAGTTGGCGTAGTTGGCGTATGTAACCCCTGTCAATGTTATAACTGAGAAGACCAATAGATAACAATTGCAGCAATAAATGTCCTTAAGTTGAAGATTAAACAGCATAAAAGGTTGGGAATGTAATCCAAATGTTTACCAATTTTCATATTTCCAAGTAAAAGTCTAATTAACTTGGTGATTGAAAATCAAATATTGTTTAATAAGTTTTTACGTTAGGCGGGAATTTGGCAATATCCTGTTTTAAAGAGATCAACAAGCAATGCTGCATTTTTCAGCAAGCTGGGTTTTCTTGGAAATTTAGTTTTTCTTTCTGCAGTATATTTTACTGTTTAAAAAAACTTGCTTTTTACAGACAATTTTAAATGTATATTTTAGCTTTGAAGTAACGTTGTATCTATAACAAAATTACATCTGTTTACAGGTTAAACATCTGAGCAAAATCTTATGGATTTGTTTTTCAGTGTTTTGCGAGATCAACTAACTAATAAGTCTGATTTGAACTCTTATGAAAGTAATTGAAACCATTGAAAATGTGTGAAAAGCAAAAGCACATATTTTGTCTGCAGTTAAACCTTTTGACTTGGTTCCGCATGCATGTGTGAGTATGTCTTGAAATATGATGGACACAGTCCTATATATGGCATTTCATATATGCTCAAGTTCAATTTTGAGTTTCATTTATTGTTATTTTTCATAAAAAATAATAAATATAAAAAATAAAGAGGCTAATATCACCAGCAGGTGAAAAAAGATGACTATGAATGAAGCACTTAACAAAACAACATCACGTGGCCCTAAAAGCTGTAGTCATGTAAATCATGTATTTATCCTTGTGAAATCAAGTTTTAAACCCTGATATAAAGTACATAAAATGTTCAAGCAGACATAACTTTATTACACATAAATGGCTCTATTGTAAGTCCCCACCCAAACAAAACTACATGCGTCATTTTTCTTTATCAGAAGAGATACCTGTACCAATGTTGGAGTCATTCACAGCAGTTATGATAGAAGTATGTTAGTATCACAGTGTACTCTTTGAAGGGCATATGGTCCACTCCTGTTCTTGTCTCTGGGCTTTACTCCATGGACATGATTTTACAGTGTTTAATCAATAGGTGCAAAACAGAGATTAGTGAACTTACTTTATAGACTGAAATATGATAAAATGAAAAAGTATTTATTGGTGTTGTCTGTTGCATTAATCTCACCAATGCACAGGCTACGCTCCATTTTCTGACTGCTTGGTACAGAGACAGCTTTCATAGTCGTTAATTCTATAGACGCATGGGGTCTCACAGGTAATGCCATACGTGTGAAAAATTAACAATGTTATGATATGAATAAATGATAAGAATCCTATTAATATGACACTTAATAATCTTTCTTTCAATTTTTAACTTTCTAGCATTGCCATGGTTATATTTATAGCCTCCATTCACATGCCGAGCTGTTATGTGAAAGTTGCTTTGTTTACATATCAGACTGAAATTTAAGTGATTTTTCGAATACTACAAAGAAATGTGCGTCTTCTCTCAGCAGTGCTGTACAATTCTTAGGTAAGTGGTAAATTTCTTTTTTTTTCTCTTTTTGATTTATTATTCATTTATTCATTCATTCATTCTTTATTTATTTATTTATTTATTTATTTTTATTATTTTTTTCATTTTGTTGGCACTTTATTTTATTTCATATATTTTGTCCACCATGACCTACATGGATGTGTGTCAATTGACTGAGGTAAATCATGTATAATCAGTCATGCTGACTAAGGTGAGAGATTTCATTCTTTAACATTATATTAACATAACTCAATCAAATTATATCCATAAATATGGATAATAACAGTGTCTAATGGACTTCAGAGTTTACTTTTGCCAAGATACTGCATTCTAATGATATCTAGCAACATATTTGAACTTACACATACAACCACATATAATTACATGAGTTTTCTAAAGTGAAACAAAGCAGTAAAAGTTAGCTTCTATTCAACAGTTGCCTGCAAACACCTAAGCCTGATAACTGAACGAAGAGAATGAGGCAGATAGTGACCATAACGATTAGGGAACTTTTCATGGGGGACCTGGGTGGATGGATGCTGTCAGAACAAATGCCATGTATGATATCTGCACTGGATTCCAGTATGATGATGGGGTCCAAAATACGGCTGGGTTAAAAGTTCTGTCCAAACAATTTGGGGCATCAGTAACTTAGAGATTAAGATAGGAAATCTAAGGTAAATGATAGCATTTTAGATATTCCAAATATAGACCTAAATAATATAAATAAAGACCAACAGTTTGCACGTTACCTCATAATGAAAACATCCTACAATTATTTATACAATCAAGAGCATTATTTACCATTAAGACAAGCAATTGGATGCCCAGCTGGGTCGTGAAAAACGTTCCTGATCGAATGCCTAGTCAAACAATCAGAACTATATTTACATATCAATCAGTGCGAGTTGTATGCCCCACAGGATGAAATGCACAATTAAAATCTGGTGTAATTCTGCATCATTTTCTCAAAATTCCTATTTGTCATAAAATAGAAGAAAAAAATGACTCTACATGATGGTGCAATTGGTGAAGGCCTTCAGAAGCACTGTGACGGTCTACAGGTTACTTTTAGATGATGAGCGTTCATGATAGGTGAAAATACTTTTGGTTGTATGGAACATATGTGTAGATGTGGTGTGAAACATGGATCAAATTCTGAGTTTTCATGGGGAAGGATTTTTGTTTTTTTGTTTGTTTTTTTTTTCGGGGGATATTATGTGCAGTTGCCAACTGTCATGGATTCACCAGAACATCACCCCACGGGTAATTCAACTGCAGCAATTCAAGGTGCCCTTGTCTGGAAAGAACTTACAGAGGCAGGGATGTTAAAGAACATTAGGAGACAAAGAAGTGAGGAACAACAATTACCCTACATGTTATTACCTTTAAGACAATATAAAGTGATACTTGAGCATGTTAAATCGCTGCAAACATTCCCGTGGAATAAAATAGGACAAAAACTGGACAACATTTGCTCAAAACGCATTAATGAACAGGGAATTTTTTTTTTCTCATGAGCATGGAAAACATCATAACCCACCAAAACTCATTCAAGTTAATCACGTTTTCTTAATAACAAAACTGAATGCTGTTTGTAAAGGAGGTCAGTCGAAAATCTTACCAAGTGACAAATCCTTAAGGAACAGTCTTTTTGTGCAAAAATGCAAAAGTAATGTAGACAGTAAGCATCTGTTTCAAATTTGGTTTATTTAATGGAGCAATAAGGAAAATAGATGACATGATGTACCTCACAAAAAGTTCAAGTGCATTTCTGTCAGATGCAGTCATGGTAGCATTTGCAAACTATAGTGGTCCTCGATTTCTGGAAGAATAGCCCAGAATAGGGAGGCCCCTTTGGTATCCACCAATTATGGTTAATGAAGATCGGTTGTGTTATGTTGTGAATACAACATCAGCATAGGCACACTCTAATGAAATATTGAGAATGCAACGACTATCTGAGGGTATAAAGAAAAAAAATCCGGATTTATCAGCTGGAACAAACTTAAAGACTTTCATCAAGCCAATGATCACTCCCAATAATAGTACATTCACCTGTGAAGACTAAAAGTGAAAGTTTTAATAGTGTTATTATTGCCAATTTTACTACTGTTATCAGTATCAACACCAAACTACCAAACTGCCCATTTAACTTCATTGCATTTTTTCCCATAATATGTATCATACAATATACATGCATACTACATTCATGGTAAACTATGTACAATGTTATAATAAAAGTAATCCTCTCAGATCAAATGGCCCTAATTCAAATAACTTATGTGTGAAATATTTAAAATAGTTATACTCCTTTGTGAAGCTTCACTTATTTCAGGGTATGTACTACCATTAGAGTGTATATAGCATGTATATGAGATATGTGATTTTAGGTGAGTGCTATGATAGTCCCAAACTCTTATCACACAGGATTACCACTTAATTTTGAAAGCTTTTGCTTAGATCTACATGTATATCATTACCATATTACAAAATGCCTGTTTGATAAAAAACATAACCTAACTCAGTTGAAATGCAAAGTTGAGGAGTTTTACTCTTCACAGCTAAAGTTACGTGTACTATCTTGCACAGACCATCATTTGTTAAATGTACGTTTTAACCTGCTCTTTACCACCTGTCATATGTGATCCCTTTGGTCCGGCATTTTAGGGTGGTCATAAATGGCTCAGGTACATGTATGTGCTTTAAGGGCTTGTTACGATAATCGTTAACTTATTACCTCATACATGTACCAACTGCAGCGGTACTGACTGTATGAGATGGGTTGGGGGATGAGCAAAGAGGAAAACAGAAATGGCAAAGTATGCACAGTTTATCTATTCCATTGGCCCAAGCCCCTCTCATATATAATGCATAGCCCCCAAAAATAGAACATTGATTGTGTTTATGATTCAATTACTATCGATATGTGCATGTTCCAGAATAAACATTTGCATCCTGCAACGATGTGTTTTGCAGATGTTCATCTGTACTCACCTAAAAATAAGCCACAACTTCGTAAACTTAAAAAGAGCAGAATTAACATGTTTGCTTGGCCATTTATACACCGTGTATCATGAACATTTCGTTAAAGTGTCATTGCAAAGACAACTCATATGATACCAGAAACACAATTTTACAAATAAACATGTACAGCAGTGTTCTCCACAGGTTCATATAAATGGGTGGCCTACCCAGTTATCTTCAGCAGCCACCCAGTTATGATTTTTGCAACCTTTTTAAAATTTCTGGCCCGCCGGTTAAAAGTTATGTAAATATTGTGCTTACAAACGAAGAAAAAGTTCATGACCTGTACATCGTAAAAAGCAGACACAGTAAGAATTGAATCTTTGTCATCCTTGTAGTCGAATAAAGTTTGAACAAGGTTTAGACCTGAAAATGCTTCAATGAAACAACCAACAATCTTTTTCATTTGCTGCTGGTTAGCATTGACCACTAAGATAAAATGCACATTTGAACTAATATCACCAAGTGCAAGTGCGTCTTCATCTTCAAAATAGTGCACAAATGATGCGCATGACAATATTAAGACTTTGCCTATATTTTAATACTAATGTAGGTTATATAGACAGATTTTACAAGTCATACTCAAAAATAAGAAAATCATATTGTGGTGAAAAAACAATCATATTGGTTTAAAATGTCAGCAAACGCATGGCTTAGCTATGCACCTAAATCAGAGAAAAAAAGTATCATTTGAACAAGTAGATGTTTTTTCGGCTCTGCGACGCAGCCGCCGCCACGCTGTTAAATGAATGGAAGGTCTTTTTACAACAAACATAAATTTTCCACCCTCAGCATTATTCAAAGTAAATCCGTATTTGTAGTCCGACTTAAAGTACAGTTGGCACTGATACACTTTCGAAAAATACAAAAAAAAAAAAACCAAAAAAAAAAACCAAAAAAAAAACTATTCATTTACGGAATTATGTCTGACCCTAACAATTGGCAGGTTATGTGTATTCTTGTACTGAAAGTTTACGTTCAACGAACAAGTAAAGGGTTTTGTTTGTTTGTTCTCTACTTGTTGTTTCCTTTCATGTTAGTTCTTTGTGTTGTCGTTTGAAAAAAAATCTACATAAATAGCTCAGAGCAAGAAACTTAAAGAAAGGTTTAAATGCACCAATTACCAATCCCGACTTTATAAACACTTTCGTTAGTGACTGAAGTAAATGCCAATTCAAACACGGGATATATCCGTTATATAAACACACAGTTGCGATATACATGTACTTATCTGTTTAAATTAATAATTGAAGTGTGGTTTGTGGCACTTTGTAAAAGACTTTCACGCAACGAGATAATCAATGACAAACTGAAAATCAAATATATGATAGGATTCCATTTTAACCACATATAAACGAAAATAGGTGGACAACTTACTTTGACGGTTGAACAGTCATTTTATGTAGTTATTAGCAAACAATCTTATGAGACTATTCTACAAGCTACATTTTCACCGAATTTTAAAAGAATCAAAGTGACGGCTTAGAACAAGGAGTCGAAAATAGCTTTAACAGACAAAAGTTCATTAAAAATAAAAATGAAATAAAATAGATTAAAAAAAAACCAAGTAAAAAATAATAAATAAATAAATAAATAAATAAATAAATAAATAAATAAATGAATAAACTCACCACCTGCAATATGCAAGTTTGAGCAATTGATCTGACGGCCTCGGAAAATAAGATTTTCTAAGACTGCCCCCCCCTCCCCCCCCCCCCCCCCCAAAAAAAACAATCACAAGACCGCAATCAACGTTTGAATAAGAAGCTTAAAATGTGAATTGTGGATGGACGACTGACCGTTTGTTAGTTTTGCTTACGGTCAGCTGAACTTAAAACGGGTAATAAACGGGACACCAGCATATTCCGTAGCCTTAATTGGCACACATGCCTTTCTTGTGATAGTGGCTCTTTGCCTTTACCTTGTTTTGGATGAAGGCAACCGAACTAAATATAAAGAGCATCCAAAGCATTTGGGAAAGTGGGTTCTGTTGATGTTTGTGTCCCCACCTGGGGGGGGGGGGGGCGGGAATTCGCCCTTGTCTACCTGTTTCTCGGACATTAATGACAATAATTTGTCGTATATATCTGAATACCTGTTTGAGGTACCACCATAAAACTTTGAAGGAACTTTTATCTGTATAGAAAGGTGTGCAGCTGGGGTTCTGTTTATCTCTTAAATTCATTATTCTGTGTTAAATAATCATTGACTTAAGGGGAATGATGATTCGACGCCAGACTTGTCGGATTTGTGTCGCATGTATCCCATGAAGTATTTGGCTACGTAACCTGCTAGGAACATTAATTAATATATGCTGATGTGCATCTACGGTTTTATGTGCCTGTTGGATTGTTTATCCTCTAATTCATCATTAAAAATTTTTAAAAAAATGATTCGACGTTCGACTTGTCAGGTTTGTCTCTCGCATATGTCAAGATGTTTTTAGATACGGCTATGAAGTCTAATATGATAAGTTATCCATGCATGTTGATCTTCACCCGGGGGTTTGTTTCTCTGTTGCGGTAATTAATTACTGTTCATTTTTTTTTATTAATTAACTTAGTGAAAATGCCCATGCAGTGATAATGTTGGCTCATGTCAAATTTGTATCATGCATATTTCACAAAGTGTTTGAGGTATAGCTATCAGACTCGATTGCCACATAATTCAATGTGTAAAGATGTATGCCTTTTGTTCTGCTTGTTTTTTAGATTATTTATACACTGTTGACAATCATTAATTAACTTACGGACAATAGCGATTCCAGGAAAATGGATATTGTTTCTTGACAAACTTGTGTCATGTGTATCTCATCAAGTATTTTATGCATAGCCATGAAATTTGATAGGAATATCAATCAACATATAAACGATTTTGTGTATAATCCATTATTTAGGTGAAGATTTCAAAGTATGTTTGAATTGTGACACCAATTCCATGCTGCTGTGGCCAATGCAAAAAAGGGCAATAACTAGTGGGGCCTTCCTTTGGACACTTTTCTAGTTTTATTTATTTCTCAGATTAGTCCATCTCATGCCATGTCAGATACTCAGTCAGGCACACACCCAGTAAGTTTGACATGAGTCTGGCTGATGGCTTTTGGCAAGCGGTGGAAAGTATAAGTTATCATCCCATTCTTTTACAACTTACCTTATAATAATAGAAATACATGAATTTGCAGACAAGTACATAGTCTGTTAATTTGTTAAAAATTGGGGGACCCGAGCATCACCACATAGTTGACCACTTTGTATGACTCTTCAATGAGGCTGATTTTGCACCAGGCCAGGCTTCATCATCTGTTGTATGGCATGTAAATAATAGTGAAAAGACCCATCATTTTATGGGAAAATAGAAAAAAAAACAGAAAATTATAGTGACAACACCCATCATTAAAACAAAAACAGAAAAAAAAAATAAAACCAAAAACGAAAAAAAAAAAAAAAAACAAACAAACAAAAAAAAAAAACAAACAAAAAAAAAACAAAAAATGAAATAATATAAAAATGAAGTCTGTCTCTGTTGTTGTCATTGGCATGTAACAGCGCGGTTCCTGGTAGGCATTTTTTCAGACGTCGCGATAGCAACGTAATGAAAAAAATGCCTACCATACCGCGCTGTTCCATGCTAATGACAACAACAAAGACCGACTTCATTTTTTATATTTATAATTATATTAACATTAATACTTGAATTAAATTTGTCATGAATATTTGTGCGTAAACGTTTTGATAGCCACTGCGAAGGACCTTTTGTTCATTAGTGGGAGGAGCTATGAGTGTGGCCAGCCCCTTGTTACGTAGGGGCAAGTAGGCACTGGCACGTGCCATGCTGTACATGATGTTACCATCGACTGATGAAAACAAAATTTGTCCCTATTCTTTCAAAGCTAACAAAACAACTGTATGTAAATATATATATATATATATATATATATATATATATATATATATATATATATATATATATAAAGTCGCAGCACTTTCTTGTGAGCAAGGGCAAGTCATCAGCTATTCAGAAGTGTTCCCATGCAATTTCGAAACGATTGAAACTGCGGTTTCGTAGGGGAGTCACTATGTCCTTTTTCATCTCTCACAATTCTGGGCAAGCTGGCATAAATAATTAAAGTTCTGTTGAATGTACGTGTGATTTAACTCCATGCTCTTGTTTCTCCACATACTGTCAAAGAATACGTGTTTTAAAAGCAAAATTGCGATATACCCTTATTCTCAAAGTAAGGAAGTAGATAATGACCTCTGAGTAAAATGGTACGATAATATGTTGGTTTTGCGAGCTGTAAGACATACACATCTATTTAACTACTCCGAGACAACAACACTTTCCTTTATTTGTACGCTGTTTTAATAAAAGTTGTATGGAAGGTTAAAACGGGACAGATAGGGATAGAGGGTAGTTATTTCTACATTCTTGGCCCGCAAAGTTAGAAATCTTGTATATAGGTTAAATCAGAAACTGCCCTATGCATGTTCTGGGAGAAATCGCTTTTCAAATGGACATACTACTTCAATGCTGGATGTTGGAATAATTTAATAGTTTTGCAACTGATACCCATTGGATCAGTTTACTAGTTGCAGACTGGAGATAGTACATGTACTTCTAAACATAATAAATTGAGAAGTACAGGGCAAGACCCATGCTGCCAAAATAAATTGTCACTCTTATATGAGAGTAGTACTGCTGTTCACCCACCATAATAACATGGTACAGATATGTTTATCAGTTTCTTTCTTTTCTGATGCAAATAAAAAAAAAATCTTTTCAGAAATCGCTCACCCAATTCTTTGATATATGACAGGGACACTTCCAGATACTTCTAATTTTTTAATTTGTTTACCAGGTGGCGCTGCTATTTTATCGTCTTTTATAACGTTTTGTTTGTTTTTGCTATTTTTTACTTCTTCTCCAGAACCCTCATTCAGATTAAGCTGAAGCTTGTTGGACATGTTACTTGTGGAAGGGACAAAGTTGTCCACCAGGTGGCACTGCTGTGGATTCATGATTTTTACTGATTTTTTTTTTCCAATTTAGGTAGTTGTGGTAAATACATTTTTTCTATTGATTACAATATAAGCAAATGAGCACTCAACTAACCCGAGGTTATTCACTTTTTCGACTTCTTCTCTGAAACTGTCAACCACATTCACTTCAAACTTGATGGCGATGTACATGGGGTTTGTCTCTACCAAATTTGTTCAAATGGTTATGCTCCAGTGACTTATGGAGTTTTATTTATATTTTATTCTTTTCGGGGGGATTGAAAAAAATATTATCTTCTGCCTTTTTTTCTTATTTTTTATGATTTTATGTGTTTTCACTATTTTCGGCTTCTTCTCCAAAACCGTCACCCAGATTAAGCTGAGACTTGGCGGATATGCTCCTTATGGAAGGGTCAAACAAATTTATCTGCCCGATGGCACTGCTGTGGATTCCTGATTTTTATCGACTTTTTTACAATTCGTATATTTACTCAGACTCAGACTCAGACTCAGACATAGTTTTATTTGACTGATTACAAAATCATATAGGCAGATAATACCAATACAAAATTGTAAACAAATATATGACTTACATATAAGAAACGGAAGAAGGTATTTCAACACAAAAAGTCAGGATGAACCCCGCTAAGGATATTCAATCCGCTATCGTGGGGACCATCTTTGGGTATGGTTACATGAAGTGTGAATATATTTATATAGTCGTTAACATTGTACAAAAACTGAAGTACAAATGAAAGTCAATCAAATATTAAACATAATATTTCACAAAGAAACTGAAGTGCAAAATGTAAGTCAATCAATTATAATTACAGACAAAACAATTTGCTATGGTGTAGATTTCAGAGTACTTATTGATAAGGAAATTTTTTATATAATTGGAGAAACCATAGTATGAATGGGTTGTGACTTTTTCTTTAATATTTGGTGGCAACTCTTTTAGAATTTCAGGGATGTAATAACGAATACAGTTCTTGGTGGAGGCTTTTGAAGGGAGGGGATGACGAGGAATGTGTCGATGTCGGGTGTTATGCGTATGGGTAATCGGTAAGGGAGCAAACATATTATCAAAGTATCTAGGCAACTGATTTTGGTTATATCTATGGTAGAATTTCAGTGCTTTTAAATATAATAGATCCTGGACCTTTAGCAAGTTAAATTGTTTAAAAATGGGTTCCGTATGTGCATAGTAGGTTGAAGAACTTACAAGGCGGACTGCTTTCTTTTGTAATGTTACAACTCGATCACATGAATGGCCCCAAGCAAGAATAGAATAGCTAAGGTGTGGCAGGAACAAAGAGTTATAAATGAGCAAGAGACCTGAAGTGGGTAAATAATTGTGAAGTCATTTTAGCGTACCTATTATACGAGAGAGTTTACTTGATATTTTATTAATATGGGCTTTCCAGTTAAGATTTTCATGTATCACGAGTCCCAGGAAGTCAAATTCGGTTCTTCTTTCTATGGGAATGTTATTAATTGATAAATTAATGTTTAAATTAAGCTTACGTTGTGGAAAATGGAAGATCATGAATCTAGTTTTGGAAACATTTAAGGATAGTTTACATGCTACAAGCCAGCTGTGTACTTTGTCTAGCTCGAAATTAATATTTGCTGAGAGATTTTCATTATTAGATCCACTGTTGAAATGAAAGGAGCAAAGAGAGTTTATGAGGGTTGTGTCATCGGCATAGAGAATAGCAGTAAATTTTGAGGAGGCCAGATAAATATCATTTATATATATAATGAAAAGAAGGGGACCTAAAATGGAACCCTGTGGTACGCCTGTAGCAATAGGTAATGATTCAGATTGCACACCATCGTACTCGACAAATTGAAGTCTATTAGTCAAGTAACTTTTAAACCAATTTAAAGCAGTGCCACGTATTCCATAGTAGTTTAATTTATGAAGGAGAGTGCCATGATCCAAGGTATCAAATGCTTTTGACAGGTCAAGATAGATGCTTATGGGTATTTTTCCCGAATCTAGAAGTTGGTAGGTTCTGTCTATGAATTCAAGTGCGGCTGTTTCTGTAGAGTGTAACTGTTTGAAACCATGTTGACTGTTATAAAACAAATTGTTTAAAGTGAAAAAATCATATAATTGACGATAGACAGCTTTTTCAAAGACTTTTGAGAGCGCGGGAAGGAGTGAGATTGGTCTATAATTATCAAAACTGGCATTATCCCCTTTTTTATACATAGGTATCACTTTTGCTAACTTTAACTTATCAGGGAAAATGCCAGTGACTAACGACTGGTTAATGATTAGCGTCAGAGGTTGAACTAGAGTATTATTAATGCCTTTGAGAAGTTTCATAGATAATAAATCGTGGCCAGAGCTCGTTTTAGGCTTCAACTTATTGAAAATCGTTTGAACATGATTACAAGATACTGGAGAAAAGAGAAACACGTCATGTTGATTGGTAAGGTAAGTAGTAAAGGCTGGTACATTACTTGAATTTAGTTTAGAAGCTAGTTTGGGGCCAATTTCTGTAAAAAATTCATTGAAACGTTTGGCTATTTCACTTTTGTTTGACGTGTGTGTGTGCCATCCACTTTGAAAAACTGTGGGAAATCTTTTTTCTTTTTATTTATACTGAGAATAGACCTGATAGTATCCCATGTCTTCCTGGTGTCTTTTTTGAATTTATCAAATTGGTAATTGTAATAGTTTTGCTTACATTGACGAATAGTTTTATCCAGGATGCACTTGTAAGTCTTTATGTTCAGTTTGATAATTTGATATTGATAAGATTCAGGATTATTACACTTTAATTCGCGATATAAGTTATCTTTATATTTTATGGATCGCAGAATACCATTCGTCACCCAAGGAGAGAATTTAGGTTTATATTTGTTAAATTTTACGGTTTTGATAGGCAAATGCTTCTCCTTGGCATACTGTATGATGCCAACAAACTTATTATAATTTATATTTGGATTTGAATTTGGATCTTGGATGAAAGATTCCATTATATTAGTGTTATTTATTTCATTATAGAAATCCTGTATAGACTCAGCATCTTGCTTCTGAACTTGCACATATTTGGGAGGGCCTTGTGAATTTGTTTTCTGATTCAGGCAGACAAAGTAAGGAAGGTGATCCGATAAATTAGTAAAAATGATGCCGGAGCGGCATGACTTTGTAGCATGGGAGAAATTACAGAAAACATTATCAATTATTGTTGCACATTTCTCAGCAAAACGAGTTGGTAAGGTAATTTGGGGTCGAAAGTCGTTATTGAGCATTAAGTCTAGAAAATCTGAGTATTTTTCCCTTATATTTGTTTTTAGCATGTCAATATTGTAGTCACCTACAATCATTTTGTCGGACCGTTCGTTGGATAGAGTTGATAATATAGGTACCATGTCATTAATGAAAGATTCAATATCCTCATTTCTGTCTCTTGGAGGTCGGTACACATTACACAAGGTGACTTTTTGTTTTAACCCATCACCAGTTATATCTATGAATTGGCCTTCCCACAACCTGTTAGGGGAATACAAGTCTCGAACAACAAACTGAAATTGTTTATGTAGATATATTAAGCAGCTTCCATGAGAGCTGCAGGTCGCGGGTAAATGAATAGATGTATAATTACTCAGATCAAATTGCGACATGTCACAATTCTCGCCACCAACCCAAGTTTCCTGGAGGCAAATGGCACTGAATTCAAAACGATTTTTGGATAATTCATCCAGTAAAATTTTAAGTTGGTCAAATTTACTGTTTAAACATTGAACATTTAGGCCTAAAACAGAAAAATTTGAGAAAAGGGTGTAATGAAGTTTATTAGGTTACTGGTGTCAACAAAGGGGCTGTCGGATGCAATAGATAATGCATTGTCCAAATCATCAACATTATGTAATAATTCATTCAGGTTATTTTTAGAGATACCACCAAAATGTTTAAGTACATTATGGACCAAGACCTCGCAACCCATGGGATTTAAATATCAACAAGTCGGAAGTCTAAAGATGTAACCAATTCACTGAGCTGATATTTGTTAGAACCTGAAATTTGCACTTGAATAGAAAACAGTGCAACAGGGAATAAAGTTATGGGAGAGAGAAAGTGTAGACTTATACACATCTGCGCCACCATAAAAAAATGGAAACAAAAGAAAAAGTACATGTAATATGTGGTAACAGCGGGTTACCCCAATAGGAGAGGATGGTAATCAAAGCATACTAGATTTATAATGTAGCTCTGGAAAAAACAAAACAAACAAAAACAAAAAACCCTAAACAAACGTGCCTCATCCATAACAAAACCACTCGCTGCACTCCACGCCCATTGACGCAGAAAACAGCGACCAGCCACCATCATTAAACAAAACATGGTGTCAACTTTATGGAGACCCGGGGCCTGCCGCCTCTCCGACGCGCCCCCGCCGCCCGCGACCAACACACCCACCACTGAGAAATAGCGATAGGTGTATCGGCCGCAGCCCGCAGCGAAGCCCCCAAGAAACAGGCCCCAGCATTTTCATGGCATTAGATAAGAATCCTCAGAACTTCATTGTATAATATACTCAGCGAGTCTATGAACTTATCACATATAACAATAATCATGCAGCGGTATATGACTAGTCTGTGATACAGTATACATTACTTGCAACATAAAGAAAAGCCAACCGTATTTATGACCTCAGTTTTGTAGCGGTACCAGACATATTTCAATCATAAACAGATGATGACGTATACAAAAACTTTGATTGTTCAAATATCCCACAAGGGGATTCATGTATTACTGTCAACTCATGCAGGATTTGCTGGGGTCTATATGTGCCATGTAACATATAATAAACCTACCTGCGTCTAGGATTATACACGAAAAGTAACAATGTAAAAGTAATTAAAGTATGAAGGAAACTTCTCCATTATTTTGTGGATACTGTCCCATGGTATAGAAAACAATGTGATTATGAGTACGGGCAGAGAGAACGCGTAAACCCATACACATCAGTGCCACCATACAAAAATACAAAACAGAAAAAAAAAAAAATAAAAATAAAACAGGTATGTATATAATGTTGGGTGCATGCCGCAGCGACGCCTCCGAGAGAAAACAAAAACAAAAACAAAAAAAGAACCAAAAAAAACAACAACAAAAAAACCAGGCCCCAGCATTTTCATGGCATTAGATAAGAATCCTCAGAACTACATTGTATAATATACTCAGCGAGTCTATGAACTTATCACATATAACAATAATCATGCAGCGGTATATGACTAGTCTGTGATACAGTATACATTACTTGCAACATAAAGAAAAGCCAACCGTATTTATGACCTCAGTTTTATAGCGGTACCAGACATATTTCAATCATGGACAGATGATGACGTATACAAAAACTTTGATTGTTCAAATATCCCACAAGGGGATTCATGTATTACTGTCAACTCATGCAGAATTTGCTGGGGTCTATATGTGCCATGTAACATATAATAAACCTACCCGCGTCTAGGATTATACACGAAAAGTAACAATGTAAAAGTAATTAAAGTATGAAGGATACTTCTCCATTATTTTGTGGATACTGTCCCATGGTAAAGAAAACAATGTGATAATGAGTACGGGCAGAGAGAACGCGTAAACCCATACACATCAGTGCCACCATACAAAAATACAAAACAGAAAAAAAAAATAATAATAAAATATACAGGTATGTATATAATGTTGGGTGCATGCCGCAGCGACGCCTCCGAGAAAAAAAACAAAACAAAAAAAAAAAAAAAAAAAAAACAAACAAACAAAAAAAAAAAAAAAAAACCAACAAAAAAAAAAAAAAAACAAACAAACAAAAAAAAAAAAAACAAAAACAAAAAAAAAAAAAAAAAACCAACAAAAAAAAAAAAAAACAAACAAACAAAAAAAAAAAAACAAAAACAAAAAAAAAACAAACAAACAAACAAAACAAAAACAAAAACAAAAAAAAAAAAAAAAAACAAAAACAAAAAAAAAAAAAAAAACAAAAACAAAAAAAAAACAGGCAGGCCCCAACATTTTCATGGCATTAGATAAGAATCCTCAGAACTACATTGTATAATATACTCAGCGAGTCTATGAACTTATCACATATAACAATAATCATGCAGCGGTATATGACTAGTCTGTGATACAGTATACATTACTTGCAACATAAAGAAAAGCCAACCGTATTTATGACCTCAGTTTTATAGCGGTACCAGACATATTTCAATCATGGACAGATGATGACGTATACAAAAACTTTGATTGTTCAAATATCCCACAAGGGGATTCATGTATTACTGTCAACTCATGCAGAATTTGCTGGGGTCTATATGTGCCATGTAACATATAATAAACCTACCTGCGTCTAGGATTATACATGAAAAGTAACAATGTAAAAGTAATTAAAGTATGAAGGATACTTCTCCATTATTTTGTGGATACTGTCCCATGGTAAAGAAAACAATGTGATAATGAGTACGGGCAGAGAGAACGCGTAAACCCATACACATCAGTGCCACCATACAAAAATACAAAACAGAAAAAAAAAATTAATAAAATATACAGGTATGTATATAATGTTGGGTGCATGCCGCAGCGACGCCTCCGAAAAAACAAAAACAAAAAAAAAAAAAAAAACAAAAAAAAACAAAAAAAAAAAAAAAAAAACAAAAAAAAAAAAAACAAAAAAAACAGGCCCCAGCATTTTCATGGCACTACGTTATAATCTTGAGAATCCTCAGAAAAGCATGGTGTGTAAAATAGTCAGCAAGTCATGAGATTTTCACAGATGAATTCAATGATAGTGCAGCGGTACAGGACTTGTCCATGATAGGATATGTATTACTTGCAACGTAAAGAATACAGCACTCCTGTAACTTCAAGTATTGCAGCCCACACTCCACATTGGAGAGAAAAATGTAAAGCTGACCAATATAACCGCACAATGTTATGCAGCATCATAGTTTCAACGGTGCAGCACATTTATACCACTCTTCAGCAAAATGCAAACCATGCATCACTTTGTGTGAACCGTTAATTTTACATAGTTGAGGCACATATAATACATTGGAAATTTGTAAAGACACAAGAGAAAAGAAAAAAATATCTGCATGTCACTATATATATGAATCCCAAGTATGTGTCATTATTATATCATAACATAAGGTTTACATTAAATACAGTTCTAAATGGAAGTTTAAAATGTTCAAAATCCGCAAATGTAGCTATCTTTGAATCTGTGCATACGTACATTATCCGCACTGGCAGATTCAACTGAAGCCCGCACTGGTTTCACTTGGTAGTTTGTATATACAGTTGATATTATGAATTTTGTTATATAGATATGGGTAGGCCTACCATTTAAGTGGCCACGTGCGGGCAAACATCATTACTTTTGTGAAAGACTTATTTCGAGACTGTTTATATCTTATAGTCAATGCAAACTACTCATTACTCGGACCACTATCTGTGACGTCTGGTGGTGTCTTTATCTTGCATTCTGTTATGTGTCCGTTTATGTACTGTCCTGTGGTTTGTGCCGTTACCTTTCACACTATACTGTGTATTTTACTCCTTATTATTATTTTTGTTTTTGTTTTTGCAAGAGGAATTTGTATAGGCTATGCCTGATTTCCAATTGCTTTAATAAAATATGTTTAAACCAACATAAGGGCTCCCATGTGCTACATGTGAGCGGAAAAGAAAAGTTGACCGTGTTTGTTATCACCTGCACAGAACTAACTCCATCGCTGCGAAGCAGTGCAGCTTATGCGCTGAATAGCAGCTGTATACATATAAATATACATATCTTGGATAGATAATGACGTACAGAAAATGCTCTGAGACTTTAGAGTATAAATATGCCACCAAATAGGGAGCTCATGTAGACCAGCCAAATCATGTATAAAGGACCGTAACATAATATAAATAATGCAATTTTTGCTATGCATAATTGATACAGACAAACGCATGGAGAACGCTCTCTTCATATATGCATACAAGGACAATAAATTGGAGCTGGGGAAAATTACCAGCCCCCCTCCTGGTTCGCACAACATGATAAAGACTCGATGATACCTATTAAACTAAATTTGGTGAAATGGTGGAACCGTATATAACACTAGAACCTTAAATCACTTATAAATTGAAATTAGTTCAGTCACATCAAGATGAAGTATCTCCTATCCTGGAGAAAAGATCACTTAGAATTCAAAGGATAGTTTCATTCTTTCTAGATATTTGGCGGCAATGTCCTCCTTTGTTGCATTTGGATGTTTTGGGTCTTGTCCTTGCACATTAAGAAACACATAAGGCCAATCTCTTGTGTATCTGATGTTGGACTATTGTCTGACATCAGCCGGTAGTTTCCTCCTCATGTCCAGCAGATCATTTTTCATAGGCCTTATTATGGGAGGAAGATCAGGGCACAGTGACACCTTGTCAGGATGATTCTTCAGGTTACGCGCTCCGTTCAACCAGCTGTTGCGCACGTCCAGGTCTACAAACCCGATGATGATAGGGGCATCCTGCTTGTTGTTCAGTCGATGGCATGCAGTGGTTAACGTAGAGTCAGCATCATCAATCTTCAGGTGTACCTTGGCCAAGTTTATGCACGCCTTTTTGGTTTCCCGGACATTTTTACCTGCAGGGCCTTTTAGTCCTTGTATAACTAAAGACCATTTTCTGTCATGTACGTCTTTATTGAGGATTTTCAAAGTTAGTGCAGTTGATACCTTATCCATTTTTCCAGACACTTTTGGTAGGAAATCAGTGGTGATGATGTCGACCCGTTCATTTAGGTCCTGAGTGCTTTTTCAAACATGCTGAATTTATTGTTCAGGCTGGTCAACTGTGTGAAGACATTTTCCACACTGTTTTTTATTTCACCCATCTCTTCTCTCACAGCAGTTCTAATAGCATTTAAAAGCTCTTGGTTCATGCTTGCAGTTTTCGGATTTGTATTAACTCGTTCGGACCGACGAAGTCTGTTCATTTATAAGTGCTGCATATGGTTTGATTTAATCACTGTAAACATCCCACCAAAGGGGTCAGTACAAAAAGTTCATGTTCATTGGGCCATCACGGACAGTTCATGCTGGTGTTATAATTAGCCCAGTCCACACAAAGAAGCAATGGCCAGCCTGGTGTAATCACTGCCACAGGTAGTCAATTTTATGTTGAAGTATGGATTGGAAAACTCACCAATATAAAGTCCAAATATCACAGTCCTTTGCTTGTTGGCACTACTTGCCTCCTGTTCTGCACAATGTCTCTGAGGCCAAAGCCATAATTTCACACAAAAATAGTGAAAAACGGCAGAGCTGATTCACTTGGTATTCACCTTCACAGTGCCACCTGGTGTCCTCTGGTGAATGCATCTTTCCTGTTGATTACCATGTAAGTCATTGGGCATTCTAATACTAAATCACATTTTCGACTTCTCCCCTGAAATCAGAAACCAGATTGACTTCAACCTTGGTGGCAATGTACTTTGGATAGATCTCTACCAAATTTGATCACATTGTCACGCTTTACTGAACTTTGGATTTCAGTCTACCATCTTTGAAATACTTCTAAATGCCATTTACATTCAACTAAAGCTCTACACTGGTCTATTGAGTTGCAACCCTAATTTTATGGGACAAGCTTAGGTCAGCTGAGCACGGGCTGTTTTTGCAGCTTTCTAGATATAATCTTCGAAATACATATATATGACAGCCGTGACCAGTATACACAACAATAAAGAAACGTGTAGAGATGGAGCCATTCTTCTTGCTTTGTGGTAACATGATAATCGACTATTTAGTTATCAGGTGCCTTGACACCCACCCATCCCCCCCAATTGATTCACAAAGATGATTTTGGTCAAATATGATTCTGATCAGCATAAAAATATAGCTATTGTTCTCACCTTTGTGAGGAAACAAAAAAAAACAAAAAACAAAACAAAAAACAAAAAACAAAAACAAAAAAAAAAGCAGAAGGAAACCTGCAATTATCACATACCATACGGGATATTCCTATTGCCATGGTTTCTGTAGATGTTTTTGTGAATTGTTTTTCCCCAAAAAGATGATAAAATTCCCAGAAATTCGTATTCGTTTTGTGGTGTTGAGAAAAAAGTATAAATAGCCATGAGGCAAGTGCAAACACAAGGAATTGTTCCACCAATGCAGATTTTCGGTGAAAGGTCATGGCTTGGCCATTTAAACAAAAAAATCACCTGGATGTTAAAATCTCAAATTGTATGGGCGATTCGGAGAAACATATGCGTGTTCACATTAAAAAACACACTTTTCATCACTTTTTTTTCTGATAAACATAATTTTAATGTTTAACAGTTAATGGCCTATATACGTGAATTCAAAGTCAACCTCGAGCCATCACTGCACATATAAGGTACTTTCTTTAACGAAGATTTATATATATATATAATGTCATTCAGCAATATGAACAAATTTCTTGATTTTTGCGTTCATTACTATTGAGTTGTAATAATACTCCAGTGTTGAGATTGGCATTAAGCAGTTACATGCGCTATGTAAAATGTGTAGGACCAGCCCATTGTACGTTTCACAAATTTAATCAAAATGTATGTTTAAGCTTCCACAGGGTAATTATGCCTGTGCTGAGGTAACATGATTGGAGAGAGCCAATACAATTTGAGGCCTGGGGATGCAAGCGGCCGTATATTAAAAAAAAAAACTACCAGAAAGACAAGATTTTGGCTTGATAGTGGAAAACAATGTGTACTTGGAGCTGACATGAATGTTATGAAGGTATGTACACTGGCACCAGTATACACAGTGATTCAGCTGGAGTCAACACTGTGTGCGCGCAATGATATTGCAAGTAGTACTATACAGAGCTGGTTGCCATGGCAATTGGCTGAAAATTTCTCATTCATGCTCATATTTTCTGGTGTTTATTTGATGTAAAATATTCTTACAAGCATTTCGGTGTATAAAACATATGTTTGAAATCCACTGAGTGAACTAAAAGGTGGTGGCTCTGTTCGTTTGTGTTTCCACAGGTTGAATTACTGCCGTAAAACCATAATACTGGCAAGGCCAGGCAACAAGTAGGACTAAATGTACGTACTGTTGTCACCTGTAGTTCATTCAAGGACTGGCTGTGGATGAAAGTGAAGACAAAGTGAACATTTTTTTACAATATATAATCATTTTAATAACTGCGGTTTCATACCAGTTATCACTATACACAGCATAAGCACAGCCAGTGACAGGCACGTGGGAGCATGTAGGGCACGTGCTGTTAAGAAGACAGACCACTGTAAGGGTGCACAACAAAAATTAATGTGCACAGTTTTAGGGGCCGAGTAAGTGCCACTAAAAAGATAGCATGGTACATGAATTGAATGATCTCCAGTAGATGTTATTTCAGGGGGGAGACCAATATTGTGTGTACAAATGAACCCAACAGTATTTTTGCTGTCAGATGCATAAGTTCATTTTAACTGAGCCTTGCAGCATGTGAAATGTACAAATACATAAACTATATGGTTCTGTGTTGTGAATTTGTCTGGTGACCACCAGGTGTCATTTTTGTACAGCCATAAAAAAGAATTCGCCCGAAACATTTTAGTAATCTGAGCAAAATGAAATGTAGTGCCAAGGACAATCCATTCAATGATTGCATTTTCCATACAGGTAGGGTGCTGCACGATTGCATACTTTTACATACTTATATATATATATATATATATATATATATATATATATATATATATATATATATATATATATATATATATATATATATATATATATACATATATATACATAAAGACAAAACTACCCGAGTCGTTAATCTGTCAAACCGAATCCGGATTCGGTTTAGACAGATTAACGACGAGGGTTATTTTGTATTTATCCCCTACTATCCATTAAGAAAGAAAAAAGACAATTTATATCATTTATAACATTTTATTTCACTACATTACACGGGACTTTGACACAAGTCATGCGGCGCGTATGAATATAAAATTTAAACAACAAAGAAAAGCTTCAGGCAAAAATCTCCACAAAAAGACACTTTTTAATAATTTATATATGGAATTAATTTGGTGGAGAGGACAATTGGAAGGTCACATTGCCCTGGAAGGTTGTACCAGGAAACATTCCAAAGTATGCACCCGTGGAGCTCAACTGACTGAGGGCCGTCAGATTGGCCCCATCACTGACGGCAGCATTGCGAGCATTGCCCGAAGGAACTGGGCGATGGCTACCTGCTACGCCAGCTGGGACAAACGATGAAGACAGAGTATGGGGAGTGTTTTCGACAGAAGTTAGAGGTCTCTGGAAAGAAGGAGAATTTCCCTGGAAAATGCTGCACATGGCTTGCTGTTGATGTCGGCTTGCTGTTGCATAATTTTTGTGTGACTGCACATTTTTGTGCCCGCCCAGCTGTTGAATAATGGTTGGCGGGACACTTGCATGTAACAGTCGACTGCAAATGGTGCGTCTCACAGAGTGGTTGGTCTTTCTGCCAGTCAGTCCTGCATTTTTGGACATAGTCTGCATCATAGAATCAAGTTTATTTTTACCCAGTGGCTGGGATTTATACCAAGGACCATCATGTTTTCGGCCGTGATTTATGGCAAGGTAATAAGGCGAGTCTGGATATGACATTGAGGCAGGGCGTTTTTAAACATATAATTCATATGCTTTAATTGGACGCCTGTCTGGATTCGACACATTTGGGAAAATGTTTGGCTGGAAAGGCCTAAGGTGAGTAGAATTTCCATCTCTAGTTTTGGTTTCTCGCTCCTTAAATTCCAAGAATTTACTCCCATTCTCATCAAAATTCAGTGACACATCCCCCCAACGTAACTGCCTCGATTCGTGACTTCCACGAAATCTGAAACATTTCGTATTAGAAAACAATGCATTGTTAAGTAGAGCAGCAGGTGATGCTATCCCAAGTTGACCAGATTCCTATAATCTTTCTTCCTCCTCGTTTGTCAACTCATCTGCTTTATTTGGACGGTTTCCCTTCCCTAGCTGTTTAAGTTCTAGTCGCCTTGCCTCTAACAGTTTTTCGCTGGTAGAGAATTCTTTACTTTTCACTAAATCGTAATCATAATTAATTTCTTGCAACTTTCTATTGATACATCTGTGAATTGTTGTCAGGGAATCTGGTTCAAAGTCATTACCATCCGGCTTTTTCAATTCAAGCAAATAAGAGCCAACATACCTATCCATTGAAGCAAATGGAATATCGATCAGGGGCCTAGTTTCATTTCTAGGGGGCGACGCCAGCAGCTCCATAAACCTTCGTGCATGCAAATTTGTTTGTTTAACAGTATTGTTGTTCTCTTGGACAGAATATAGTCTCTTAAATTGTCTCTCTTTTCTTCTTCAAGGACAACGTTAGCCGCAGATTTGTGGCCTTCTAGGGGGCAGCAGGGTATGGGCGCAGTGAGTTGGAGGGCGAAGCGACTGGAGGGCCTCGGACTGTTGGCCCCCTTGGAAGGCCACAGGTCCACCTGTACTCAGTTTCTGTTAGAAGCTACGATGTCAGCATCCCACATTGACAACCATGGTTGTTTGCTTTTCTGGCTTCAGAATCTCAGCATGCATCAACACAGAACTACTGCATTTTGTAGTAAACATCTAAATGTACCTCCCTACCGTTAATATTGCCACTTCACATTCCCAGTCTGTTGTTTATTTAGTCATTTTGGTGCATTTAGCGACTGTGCCATCTCAAAATTCCCGCTATGATAATGAGCGAGATACAGCGAGATTCCTGTAACCCGAGAGCTGCCGAGGAACACTGAACGTGACAAGCAGGCTTATTTACATGCCAATGTCAACAGTGCCACATGGCCTGCCCTCCGTGAAGGCAGCAGCCCTGGGCAGACACCTGCATTGCCTACAGTGCAGAGGGAGTTGTATCGGCTTGCAAACGCCCTAATTTGATTAATGTTAATGAAAATAAACATGTTATTAAGGCCATGGTGTTGTGTCTATTTAATGAGTGAAAAACAGGGAGTGACTGACCCGTACAGGAGAATGGTCAGTTACATTGCGGAAGTGGGTTGCATAAACAAGGAGCCCCTGTGATATTTGAAACCCAACCGATGTTAAAGGTAACACCTCAGAGGGGCTTACAAAATGATTAATGCAGTAATGATGGAGAATTCAGTCCAATTCCATATTAAAACACAGATCAAATAAACCCCACAGGAAACATGTGCCTTTGTCCCCACCATACCATACTACATTTCCATCCAGCTTCTCAACTCAAAGCAGGATCCAAGAATTTTTATTCCAGGATGGATGATTGTCAATTTAATCAGTGCTATTCTGATATACAGAAGAGATATAACTTTCCATATTCACCTAAATGGGAACAAAAGCAAGCCCTCATTAATCTTATAAATGGGGATCATGTGGCAGTGATACTTTCAACTGGATTTGGCAAGACTGACATCTTAGTTTTGTATCCCTTAATAATGGACATGATTAAGCCAAAAAGTAGGTACCCACATACTGTGGTGGTGATTTCACCACTGAATGCCTTGGTTATGGACATGACCAAAAACATCAAGAGCAAAGGGGTAGAAGTTGCAGCAATTTTGCCACAAGAGGAAATGAGTTCTGAAGAAATAGAGAGTAAGTATTATTATCCTTGGGTTCAATTCCAGCCTGTTAAAATATGCGAGACAACAAAATTGATACAAAGGCCACCATTACCCCTCTTGAGGGAAATTAAAAAAAAAAAAAAAAAAAAAAAAAAGCCAAAATTTTTAAGCTATCAAAATATTCAGTAATTTTCATGTATACCTGTTGATAATTTGAACTTTTTTTCTAAAATGATTAATTTAGTTCCTACTATAATGTACAGTTAAGTAAAATGACATGAATGCATCAGCTCATATGAATGTATTTAATCCAATTCTACAGAAAACATGAATATAAAACAGCCAAGCATGTACAAGAATTTTTTTTTTTTTCAGTCACAGATTCTCAAGTAACCCTTATGTCACAAATGAAATGAAAATTCTATCAAAAATCATTAGTTATATTCACAAATATACAATGTAATTTGTACATGATCCAAATCATAAAATTTGTTGAGTCTTGTGTGCCTGTAAAATGTTAACATTGTGTAACCATTACACAGTACTTAAGATGGTTGCGTACTATCAGTTATACAATATTCCGGTTCCAGAAATAAAGCTATGCAAATATTCCATTATCATCACATCACCTGAGGCTCTACTACAAGTTGGCAAATGGAGAAATATCATTTTAGACAGCCCTCTGTTTGAAGAAAACACAAGCCTTGTTGCACTGGATGAAGCACATGTCATACCTACCTGGTAACTAATCTTGCCTTTCAATATGTATGCAACCAGTATTTAAGCACATACAGTGTAATACTGTTGACCCAAAAATTTTAATATGGTCATTTGACAAATAACCATTTTATAGACAGTATGCGCAACATCTGGAAAAGGGATTTTTATTACACTGTTCGGATCTTCCCCATTTTACAAGGAAACTTTCTCCCGAAAATGTCCCAGAAAACATAACAGTTCTAGTAATGAATTTTTGTACCTTCTGAAGTTATTTGATATGGTATATACATGTTTATACAATATATGTACATACATGCAGGGCTTGAAATTAGCACTAGCTAAATGCTGTACAAATTTGTGGCTGGCTACGGGAGATCTTACTTTGGCTGTTGTGATCTAATCTCAATTTTTCTGTTTTTATCTAAAAATATAGAAGCGTGAAAAAACATTTTTTTTTGTCTTTTACCACTTTGGCTAGTGGCCAAAAATATCAATTATAAAGCCTGATAAATATATATATATGATTGTATGTGTGTTTTTTCTTTGATGAATATATTTAAATACATAAATGCTATTATTATGTACACAGGGTGGGAACTTTTCGTAGTGCATACAAGGATTTGGATGAAGCAAGATCTGCATTTATCCATGCCAGATGCCTGTTTTTAACTGCTACATGCACACAGAGTCTCTTCAGAGACATGATAGCTGGATTGCAGTTGCAACCAAAGGATGTCAGGGTCATTGCAAGGCATCCTGATAGGTAAAACTGTTAAAAATGATCATAATTACCAAAAAAGTTGTTATAAGCTTTACAGCCAAGCTTTGTGTAGATAACCCAGATGAAGCTACTTGTGAGTAGTCATTATGTTTCCATGACACTGTACAGTCATGACCATCAGTAGATAGTTTACTTCTTGAAACATAGTGTACTAATTGTCTTGACTTGTTAAAATAAAACTAGCTTCATCATGTCTGTGAATTAAGTCTTGAGTGGCTGCAAGAATGATGAAGATGAGATAAGCCCACATCAACACAATACAGCATATTATTGATATATATATATATATATATATAGTGGTCCCTCACTTGCAAGACCCCTCTTGCCAGAGACAACAAGTCTGGCATTCTTACTATACTGCACCCCACCCCCAAGCAGCCACTCATCTTTCATTCTTTCAGTTAAATACATCTTAAATTTCAGACCCAATATATACCTTTCCTTCACAAGCACCAGCAACATGGAGCTATTGAATGAGCTTGAGTGGTACTTGAAGACCCTGGCGGAAGAAGGACGCAACGCCCCAAAAGCAGTGATATTTGTCAGGTGTGGCCAATTTGCACACAACTAATAAATCTTTCTTTTCTACATGATAAAGTCTCTTTAATCATGTCAACAATATTTCTATTTTCAATAATCCAGTCTACACTCTTTATTCAATAAATTAAATTATCAATCGACGACATTGTTTCATCACATTTCATATGTGTTGGTCAGGATCTTCAGCTTAATAATAATTGTACATGGTCATCTTTGAAAATAAATAGATTCAACCAGAGTGAATGTTACTGTAAACACATTTTGCGAATTTGTCAGTTTAGGTTTTTCGTGTGTATATTTCACGATGTTGTCTCTGCCTATATTCAAGATGAATGGCATTCTTAATTTCATGCACAGTTGCATAATTCAGTACTGTACCAAATTAAATACTTGTACTTTAGAAATAAAATAAAAATTTAAGTCTTTCTGTTTTCAAGCAACCTGACTCAGAGTGGAGTAGTCTATGCCACAATTATGTACCAACTCCAAATGGCAGCCTTCGGAGGAGATGCAGAGGACATTGACAACTGCCTCTTGTTTGAGTTTCATGGCGAAAGTGAACCTGAAGACCAGCAAGATAATTTCGTATTTTTGTCCATCAAATGGAAGGATCAGGCTTGTTATTGCTACTGTGGCTTTTGGATTAGGGATCAATGTACCTGACATCCATTATATCATACACTGGGGCCCACCGGGAAGTTTGCTGGAGTACTGGCAAGAAGTGGGCAGAGCTGGAAGAGATGGCTTGCCTGCATCTGCATTTTTCTATGCAGTGCCAAGCATGTCATCATGGGCCCCACTGGATGTCAGACAGCTTATCAAGCAGGCAAAACAGGGAAAAATGAACTGCATACGTATCCATGTATTGAAGGCTCTGGAGTTACCAGAAATGAACAATAAGTGTATTCAAGACCTTGAGGGCAGAATAAGTTGCAAATTAGAGTGCAAAGTATGCAGCTGTTCACTTTGTACTTGCTGCAATTTATGTAAAGCAAGTTGCCACTGTTCAAGCCATGCGGTAATTATGGTTTGTTTTTTTCTTGCACCCTGATAAATATCACAAAAGAAAACAAAATCTGTGTTCATTCAAATAGCATCACATGATGGTAGTATGACAGTAAATTTTATCCGCCTATTCAGAGCATGCCTTTCAATTTCCAGTTTTAGAGCATACTTCTTTAGACGTAATTTCAGCTGTCCAGGTCTCTTTACCTGGATGCTGTGAACAACGTTTGGAAATGAGGGGTGTGCCCTTCCTGGCCTTACATCAAACAAATGGCTGCTCTTATGGAGGCCATCAAACTTTTTAATGTCTGTTTTGTAATCTGCTCTATGGCTCTTTGCTTTAGCTATGTGTGTGTCCATAATAGTATGCATGAACACATCCTGAAGAGACTTCCAAACACTGCCCACAATCTTGCTCATTCGGCCAGCCTGGGTGTCTGTGTGCTGGCCATGGCTCCGCTTAAGATTATCTGAAACAGAAAAGTCACTAAGTGAACATACTGCAGTGTCCAGGCTGTAATACAATAAGATCTATATATCATTACTACAGTGTATATAAACTGCAAAATAGATTATGTACAACATGTAGGGCCTATGTGTTCTGAACCAATGTTTTGAGTTTTTGCTTTGCACCTCCAAGATGCATCCCAATACCACTCAACAGCCTGCATATAATATCCACTGTGGTAGTGTATACACTGGCAACAAACATCTATTACAATACTTGCAACATCCTGTGACAACATGTAGTATGAGTAATCATTACATTTCAAATTAAAGTAAATTTAAAATATGAATTTTTATATGACTAAAAACTGATTTTTTTCTTTTTTCCTCACAAGGAAGGGTGATGTAAATTGACAAAAAGAAATGGAAATGTTGATGACGTAAAATGATTGAAAGGGATATTATCTCCTTTGTGTTATTTCCATAAGTTTCCCTCGGGGCTGCGTTAGTTTGATCAAAAAGGAATGTACATGCAGGCAATGAACAGATTTTTTCATTGATTTAGAGCAATTGGTCATTGATTCAAATGCAACCACAATCTTCTTTGAATTATAGCCTATATTGTACTTTTTAGGACTATTTTAACAAATTTACCTTTACCTTTAAATTCATTGTTCAGGAATTCATTCACCAAGTCTAGGCCTACATTGCATCCATTTCCTTCAGAGACATTTGCAGTTAGGTTCCATATAATGTCCTCAATGAGATGTGTAGGCAGCCATCCGTTGACGCCTTAAAAAATTATGATTCTGGATTATAAAGGTTTTCACAAAATTTTACCAAGCTCATTCACACCCCTGAGAACTCAACAGATTTTCACTGACACATTTAGTTTTGAAACTTAATTATCAGATTTTCTCAACTGAATTATTTTTTACCAATTTAAGCAAATCGCTGGGAATAAAATCCATTAAAATATATATCCCTTCATTAAACATTCACTCTCTGCACGTGTATATCAATATAGCACCTTTTCATTCTTTTTTATCGTTGTAAAAAAAGACTCAACAGTACTGAGCATGGTACACATTTTGCCAAGTGTATGTACACTGTATACACCAAGGAAACTACTGACATGTCATTTTTGGTCTTACAATAACTAATTATATGTACAAAATAACATTCAGACATACGGCATGTGGTTATTCTGTGTGCCTTCAGCAGGAAAGGGTTCATAATAACCAATGACTGAAATGGGCAAATGATTTATGCATAAAAGTTCAGATCATTACCTGATAATAATCTGTGCACAAGTATGAGGTACTTGTTGTGTTTATGTGCCCAAAAGTTTAACATATCTAGTCTCCACTGCGAGATTATAGCAGGCCCATCATTTTCTTTTTCTGCATCGACATGTGCCATATGCCACAATCCTTGCCACAAAACTGCACAGCTATACTGGTACACATGGTCCATTTGTCGATCTTCTTCATGGCATTCATGTTGGAGATGTTCCCTTGAAAATTGTTGACACTCTGGTGAACAATACCAGTCTCCCACTATAAATTATAGAAGGAAAATATTTAAACATGTCTGCTTGTACCTGATACTGCACTTAATATTGACTGTTTTGGGCAACTATAATCAAAGATCCTCAGGTCATTCCTATTTAATTTACATAATCATTCAGTGCTTGTTCCCCTCTTAGCGACACTGAATTATGACTTGACTGTACCATTGTAACAGGGAAGATATAATATTGAGGGGCAATTGAAATTATTCAGATCTCAATGTTGTACATATTATATGCAAGAAAATATACACAGAAATTTGAACTTATAATAAAATATACAACACTCAGGTATATAATATACATCTTTCTTTCCTTGGCACTGACACAGTTTTTGGAATACTGGCCTTCCATAGCACTCTTGACATGTTAAATTCCTTTTTACTACTATACATGCCAGGTACATGGCATCCATTTTTCAAAGTCACTGTACCACATATGTTCATACAAGCACTGGCAATCCAAGTCAATGTCCCGACAAAATTGATTGCCAGTTTTCTTCTTTTTTTCTTTCAATGGAAGCTCATTTATATTAAAGTGAAATCTGGGAGGACTTTGGGTTTATTACAAACAAGGCTTTCCTATGCAACATTTAACCTTGTTATGTCAGGTAAAAATGGGACAACTGTCCTTTTTATATGTGTATATTTTTTATCAATTACCTGGTCTGCGGCAGTGTCCAACACACTTTAGATGAAACCATCCATCTTTTGCACTTATGCATAATTCTGCACTGACACAACTAATCCATGTGAGGTGTGGAATTTCTCGTTTACAAGTGCAGTAGACAGATATCTCTTTGCACACATCTGAACACCACCATTCTCCTGTGGGGATGTCTCCTCTGGTAAACCAACACAACCAGTATGGTAGAAGCGTGAGCCTACAGACTGCTGGGTAGCTGCACACTCAATTGTCAATGCATCCCCAACGTCTAAAAAATACATATATATTTAACTCAATTACAGTGGACCTCCTCCCTCTTTTGAGAGACCAGCTCTTTTGAAAGACCACATTTCTCCTGACCCTACTGCTATGTTTCCTTTGTACATTTAATGGTACCTCAACTGAGACACCACCTAATTTATGTGGTCACTTTTGGATTTTCCCAAGAGGTGGTCTCATGGAGGGACAACTGTATGCATTTCTCACATTCATCAATGATCCTGTATAGAACATTTATAATTACATTACACCAGGACAATACCATACTCTAAACCCAATTTTTATGGTACTGTTTAAGTTGATTGCAAAGAAAGTTTCAACTAATGTGCAGGCACTAAAACGGATTTTATTTTCATGTTGGATCTCAAGTGCCCCAAAATACCATTTTGAGTTTTGCATACCTCAACGGTCAGAATTTAGTCACTGACAACATTAATTATATTGGTAAAATGTATGTGGCTATTTCTATTTGTTACAAAAATTATTACAAATACCTTCTCCATTGCAGTTACACGTGATATCAGGAGCAACATTATCATCCATTTCTTCAGGGGTGGACACTGCAGCTAAGATTGTAGACTGATGCACCTTGGGCCACACGGTATCCACCAAGTCTGATGCAAACTTGTCAAAAAATGACTGCCTTTCCATTTTTGATTTGCTTTTATCTGGGCACCCCTTAGGAAGTGAACTCAGGTTGTCCATTAATTTTCCCCCAGTTGCATTGACAACAAGCAAAACATGCTCTCTGTGGTAAAGAGGAAGAAATCCACGACATTGTTGACACAATGCATTACATTTTTCTTCACCCCATGATTCGAGAACTTGTTGCGGATATAGTAGAGGGTACCTTTCTCACCACCACTCCCAGTATTGTACAGTTCATTCATGGTGTCCTGTAATTGATTTTGTTTAAAATAACATCTTAGTGGTATGCAAAAATTTCATGTCTGTGTATCTCCCCCCCCCCGTAAAAAAACCCCCAGCAACATGAACACCAAGCTTAATAAGTTAACCTCTAAGATCAAAATATTTGTATCTGTACATTACAGATGCTGTCAGTTTACATTACAAGTCAAAGAAAATTTACGCCTGTAGTGGCCTGATCATTATATTTGATACCTTGTTCTGACAAACTGAAAAAATAAGATACAAGTAAAATAGAATGTTTAGCAAAATTTGAGAAAAATCCTTCCACTCTCTTAGAAGATAACAAAGTTAAGACAATGTATGTCACTGTGTCCCATACATAGGTCACAATGACCTAAAATCTTATCAGACGTTCTTTGTAGGTTAATGCACCTCTGCATGTATCAAAATTTTAAAAAAATCCCCTCAGGTCCATCGAGATAAAAATATGGCAGACAAAAGTTTCCGGACAGATGGGCATATATGGATGGACAACCCGGGAACATAATGCATCCCCCTCCCTTTACAGGAGGAGTCATACAAACATGAATTTACACTGTTTACATACCAAGCTGCTCTTCCTGGCTGACTCGGCACTATGTGCATGTTCTATATGAAGTGTCAAACAGTCCTTGAAGATGTCTACCATGTTGGGGAAAATTTTCACAAGCAGCCGCTGTACAATGATGATCATACTGAACTTCAGGTCCTCCCAATCTTGATCTGATGGCAGAAATATTTCTAATGGTAGATCTTCAGCAGATAAACAGTTGAGATGTTCAGTTGGAAGAGCCCGAGGCACATATATCCTGTTTTCTGCCAGGAAGGCCAAAGCCCAAAGATGGAACTTGTTTGTTTTAGTGGACGACTGGTGGCGCGAGATAGCCAGTTTCTGGACATTGTCCCATGTTAGTGAATATCCAAATGCTGGAGTAGAAAACAAGAATGAATATATATATATATATACATATATATATATATATATATATATATATATATATATATATATATATATATATATATATATATATATATATATATATATATATATATGATATGCACACACATCACGTATATATTTGGCACTTCATAATTTTTGATCAGAAAATGTAAGACCAAGACCTTTCCTGGCCTTTGCAAACACACATTAGCCATTTTCCTGCTTGACCCAGTTTCACCCCCCAAGATCTAGATCAGTGTCACCATATAGATCCATGCAGTTTAAAGACCAATGATGTAAGCGAAATTATTTAGTGGAGTTTTAGCCTCGCATTTTAAGGATTTCACTTTTGATTCAACATTTCAATTTGATGAAGAGGGTACATTTATTATTCTAATAATTACAATAATTATTATTATCATGATTATTATTATTATTTCTGTCCATTTGATATATGTAATACCTTTCTTTCCAACATTACATGTAGACTGGGGTTGTTCTGCCTGTACTTTTATGATCAACGAACAAGGAACGAGGATACTGGGGTGGATTGTCATCTCTGCTTAATGGGGTTGAGTCCACAGAAAATTCAACTGATGCTTCACTACGCAAATCATCACTTTCCGAGTCCCAGAGCTCTGGTTGGCCATCACTTATAAATGCATCTATTTCCTCAGAAGCCATGGTCTGCTCTGCAGAATCATCCACTGCCAGACTCTGTTCAAGTGTGACACAAGCCAGGTTTATTGAGTAACTGGAGTATCTGAAACGAAATCAAATATAATCACAGATTTGTCTATAGACCGAAATGTCAAATGCTGTTGCTTGTACTCTTAATTCAGGCAGGGAATTATAAAAGCTGAAAATGGTTAAATGCTAGAAAACAATAAACATAAGTCATTCATGCTTGTCATTGCCAATTCACACCCTTCCTCTTTAAACAAAGAATATATTATTCATTGGTTATATATATATTTGAAAATTTATAGCATTTAAAAAACTTACCCCTGCTCAAAAGCAAATAATATGTTTTAAAACATGCTGTACATTTTTGGTATGGGGCATATTTCATTTTCTGATAGATCAGCAGCCGATAAGTCATAAAAAAACAATGTGTTTCCCGTAACCCTACCTACCCAAATATCAATATATATATATATATCTTTTTTAATTCTCAACCTATTCAAATCAATTATTTATTGGTTAAAAAAAAAACACTAAAAGAACTTATTATTTTAACACACACACGAAAAAAAGGAAAACTTCTGCAACTTAACACCAAGCCTTGAGGAATAGAAGGATCTTGAAAATATGTGTCGGAAGTAAATAAAGGTACCTTTTGGCCACATCCACTTTTGAAAAGCTGACTCGACATAATGCCCTGAATCAAAATGAAACGTCGCCGCGTCGTAAATGGAGCAGAATCCCAAGAACTACTCCAAGTCCAGGTACGAGAGACCCAAGTTGTTTTTCGTCTGTTGATCTGCATATGCAATCAAGGAAAATGATATACACAGGTGTCGATCTGCATATTGAAACAAGAAAAATGATAAGCCTATGCATAGGTGTAGTTACCACAACATTAAAAGATACATGTATCTAAAAATAACATGTCAGTAGATTTTGAATTCATAGATCTCATGCACAATTAGATCACACAAATGTATCTGTATATGTATGCATACATAGTTCATACATGTATGAATGCAGCCTGATCTAAATAAATGGATTAAATTGACAGGAGAAATGTATAAACAATGGCAAAAAAATCTGAAGAAAACAAAAAATAAAAATGATCCTAGCTAGCTGTCATTTTCTCACATGTCAACTTGATCTGCATTTAGTCTACTTGTCAGAGTAACCACTAGAACTGCATACACAAGAGGCAAGTGTGACTTGATCTCATTCATGTAAGAGGCCCAAGTAAAATTTTCAATTGCTCCCCTGTCGCAGGTTTTGCTGGTCTAATTTGAGGACTTCAAATATGCTGCCATCTCCTGCCTCACTATGACTTGGGCAACCCGCCTGAAGTCGTCTTGTGCACGTTTGCTGTTCTGCCGTAAAGTGCGAAAGGCAGTGTAGTAGCTATATCTTTGGATACTTTTGATCGCTTCATTTATAAAACCCTTGTATTTTGGTGGCTGTAAGCAGAAAGTTAAATAAATTCAGTCAGAAGGATTGTTTTTGAACAAATAAGTGTCAATACCAAATGTGATTAATGCATTCAAATTTTGCCTAGGCTTTACCCCATGTGTGTGTGTGTGTGAGAGAGAGAGAGAGAGAGAGAGAGAGAGAGAGAGAGAGAGAGAGAGAGAGAGAGAGAGAGAGAGAGAGAGAGAGAGAGAGAGAGAGAGAGAGAGAGAGAGAGAGAGAGAGAGAGAGAGAGAGAGAGAGAGAGAGAGAGAGAGAGAGATCAGCAATCAAACAAAATTATGGCTATTATGCGGTGTAAAAAAGAAAATTGTGTGTTTGCTTTTTTCAGAATATTATTATTATTATTATTATTATTATTATTATTATTATTATTATTATTATTATTATTATTATTTACCTGTGTCTGGGTTGTTGACATTGACATCGGTGGTATGCCTGTTGATAATGCAGCCTTTGTTGGCGTGAACACTGCTGCAAATCTCCTTCCCGGTTCCCATGGGGTGGGCCCTGCAGGACAGGAGTGGCTGGAAATGTGGAGTCAGTGGACTGAACAGATGTGCCTGTGGCTTGCTTCTTCTCCTTCCGTGGTGTCTTTGAAGATGTTCACGGTCTTTTCGTACTTGCCGGTTTGGTGTACGACACTTTAGTTTTTAGGTAGGACACTGGCGATTGTCGCTGACAAAATGTGCGTTTCGCTTCCTCGAGTTCTTGGGATTTAGCCACCAGTTCGGTTTTGCGTTTCTCTATTTCCTCAATCAGATTGTAACATATCCCGCACAGACACCTGTGCTCGAGGGGAACGCACGACAACTTGGTCGGTGTAATCGGTGCACGTAAAACCTCCTCCAAACTATCGGCTATTGTTTTTTTTTTACCTGATTTGATGGTCTTATTCAGACTATATCTGTTATATCCCCCAGATTTTATGGTGAAACTCTCACCACAGCTCATGCAAGCAGCCATGGAACACGGGTAGTTGTGTTGTGATGATTCTTGTCTGAATGAGCGAAACCGCATGGCAGCAGACATGATGCGGTCTAAAAATAGCGCTTCCGAAGAACTAGACTGGTCACGTGGTCTCGCTCTTTCACGCTGGTGCGAAGGAAGCGGGTTACTCGAACACCGAATAGAACATCACACGCAAAGATGCTGATTTTATGAATAAAATATCACGGATAACGACAAAAGTGGTATGGATAGAAAGAGAAACAACTGAAGAAACAAACTATGTACATTTTGTGAACATTTTAAATGGTATTATTGGTTACATTTGACCCTAAGTTGCGATTCCGAACCGGCATCGTAGCTTCTAATAGAAACTGAGTACAGGTGGACCTGTGGCCTTCCGAGGGGGCCAACAGTCCAAGGCCCTCCAGTCGTTTTCCCATCCAACACACTGCGCCCATACCCTGCTGCCCCCTCGAAGGCCACATATCTGCGGCTAGGACAACGTGTGTCTTGCTCTCATCCGTGGCCATCGCTTCTGCTGGGACAGGATCTGGAACAGTGCCAATTCTGTCAACCGGTGCAGCGTCTTGGGTCACGGCCGCTTGGGGTCTCCCCATGTCCCTGGATTCTTCGCTTCTTGGGCTTTCAATGGGCTCATCCGGGTAATGGTCCAAAGCCTGGAGCAGGAAGTCATCATCAGGACCGTCTGAAATAAAATATTAATGAACGTTATTGTCTTACACAGGCATAATAGACCAGACGCTTGCCCCAGCATGCACATAGAAAATCTTCAACACATTGATCTGATGCTTCACTGTTGAGCAGATATTTATTTTTTAATCAGGGCAAAAAAAAAAAAGTGGCAAATGTGTATTACAGATTTTCAGTAACAATAAATGTATTGTTAAAATTATTATTTTCTTACCTTCCCATATGTTTTCTTCCATATTGGCCATATCAGCAAGGAGAATGTCAAAATTGGCGTCCATCTCCCATTGAGTCCCCAGTGCCGATGAAAAATTTAGTTGACCTTTGACCCAGAGTCATACCAAATATGGAATGGATTCCTTCCATATTAGGAAAACCATATCTCTGATTTTACAAATATGGTAAAAAATAGTGCCACTCATGTGATATGGTCAACAATTTCACAGAGGCCATATCTCATGGGTTTTCAATGTAATATGGTACAAAGTAGGGGATATATATATATATATATATATATATATATATATATATATATATATATATATATATATATATATATATATATATATATATATATATATATATGTGTGTGTGTGTGTGTGTGTGTGTGTGTGTGTGTGTGTGTGTGTGTTATGTCCTAAGTAAAATACCATAGAGTTGTTGAAGTACTGGAAGTACTGATTATGAGTTGAGTGTCAGCCAGGTATCATATTGTCACAATGTTGTGACAGACATAATACACACATGGGTCACATGGTTAAACTCGAATACACCAACAGTTGAGCATCATATGCCACAGGTAATGCAACTGTTTAAATGACTGCACCAGTACTGACACTGGGTGTTGCTGTGCTGCACATTCACAGTCTGTTCAAACAATTGTGGTCACTGGGCACAAGGTGGGTGGGGGATACCACATCCAACTTGGCCAGTCTTTTAAGATTGCACAGTCTTCTACGTAAGATGTGGTGGCGTTTTATTCTGTTGATTCTGCGGTGATACCTGCAATAGTATAGTTCTCTGTTGCTGAGTTTCACAAGCTTAGAACGTATTGTTTTTCATGTAAGCGGAACGCACAACCTTTCACGAGCTTTTAACAATGAAAAACCGGAACGCACAACCTTTCACGAGCTTTTAACAGTGAAAATACACTGACCATTGCTTAGCTCTGCATAGCACTGTGGGTTCTGCCATCAAAGTTTTTAACACATAATTGATGTTTGGACACATGCTTCAGTCCTGAGGTGTAGTGCATGAACTTTATTGGTATTAAGACCAAACCCCTGCTGCTCAAGGTTTGTAATCTACAATATCTTGTATCTGTTTTTTTTTATCCTCTTTGGTGGGATTCAGGGTCCGCGTGCCTGTGTTGTAGCCCTTACCCTTACAAAACAGTGACTCTTTTCTAAATTGATTGTGTTTACTGCTAAGACAGTTCACTATTTTTTGTTTTGCTTGGTGGGCAGCATGTTAAAACATGTGTGTTGACGCACCGTGCTTTTTTAATGCAAGCGTCAATTCGGTCTGACACCTTGTAACTAGCTTTTTGGCCAGATATGCACGATTGAAGTTGACACTTCTGTCGGTGGCTTTTCCAACAAGTTGCATACTGAAGGATGTAGCTTAGCATTTTTTTCTGACAGCGTGAGACGTGCACAGTACATCTCAACGGTTCAGGAGCTGTCTTAATTTTGGCTCACCCACTACTTATTACATGGGTCACCTTTAGACCACTTTTTCCAATGTTTCCAATATTTTTGGACACTTGTTTTGACTCACTGCTGTCAATGGTAGCTGTTTCCTCCATGTTGGCATATTTTCCAATTTTAGAGAAGGTCTGCTGTGCAAGCACCAGGCCAGTTTTAGCATCAATCATGGTTGTATGTGACTGAGTTCCAGCCTGGTACATACTTCTGGCTCAGGGTGGTTATACACTGTGTCTGTCATTACTTGAAGCGCACTGCCTCGCGCATCCATCAGCAGCTTCTGGTTTTCATCCATCTGCTGTGTGTTCAGTGTTGTGCAGTTCAGAGAGCACTTGTCCACCAAAGCGTTCAGTGTCTTTGCATTTGGATCATGACAGTCCAGGGCTGCAAACATAAGTCTGGTGTCCTCAATGCTGATGGGACTTTTCATCAAGAAGGTTCCCAACTGCAGATTAATCGATGCTGGGGCCCGTCCAGGTCATGGCCTCTTGGACACTTTGTACAATCTGTGCGTCCGTCTAAATTTGCATTTGATACAACACACTGTCACTTTTAGACCAAGACCAAAGTCTACAACATTGCAAATTTTAATTTAGGCTTCACGGCTTGAATTGTGCTCATTGACACACTCTGTCAATAGGTAAGCCAGACTGCCAATGTCTACTATTATGTTACCCCAGTCACCTGGACTGATGTCAGCATCTCGATCCCTTGGCTGTAGTGGCGAAACGCATCTTGTTGAAGCTGCAATGACCTATAACATCTTTGGTGCTCTGAGGTATTTTGTTGGCCTTATTTGTTGGAAACCATGAACAACAGTGGGTTCAACAGAAGTCTGCTTGTCACCATTGTCTGTGTTGTGTGGCCTATATCCCCTATGAACACTTTCCTTTAGGTGTTTGTAACTGCTTTTACTTAGCGTTGCACTGCGCCTCATGGAACCTTTCCTTTAAACATAACCCATCTCCAAATTTGCCGCTCTAGACGCTCTGACACACTTGTATACTACTGCTCAACTTGTTCACCACTGTTCAAAATCTACAGAAACAGGATGTTAAAGCAGGCCACGCCCCTGTGCTCGGTAGAAGCTAATGTCCACAAGCCTGCAGGAAGGACCCCACAAGCACAATGTGGGTAGGGCTAACAGGGGGAGGTGGGGCCAGACAAAGTGATAATTCACCATTTTATGGATAACAAACTTTCTGCAGCTGGTATTTTTATTGAAGAAGACAACATTGTCATCTTTATGAAGACATTTGCATAATGGCATGAACGGGATTTTTTTAAATTTTCATTTTTGCTATTAGATCCAGCGACCTGGCCTCCAATCTTTTTTAATTTTTGTTAATTAACACACTGCTGTAACATCTAATTTTTACCCGTAGCATAAAAAATTTATATGTCTTACTGTTATTCTTAGTTGTTTCACATTGAAAAATACTGTTTTCATCAGCTCGGCTGGAAAAATCAATAGGTTTCTAACTTTTTCTGTACAGTTAAGGTTCGGGGTAATTATGTCTGTGCTGAGGTAACATCATTGGAGATTGCCAAAAAAATATTGGGCATGTGAATGCAAGGGCCCAATATTAAAAATAAATGCTACAAGAAGGCAGATTTTGGCTTCATAGTGGAAAACAATGTATACTTTGAGCTGACATGAATATTATGAAGGTATGTACACTGGCTCCAGTATACACAGTGATTCTGCACTGTGTGCGCACAATGCTATTGCCAGTAGTACTATGCATAGCTGGTTGCCATGGCAATTTGCTGAAAAAATTCCTATTCATGCCCATGTTTTCTGGTGTTTATTTGTTGTAAAAAAATCTTGCGAACATTTTGGTGTATAAAACATATGTTTGAAATCCATTGAGTGAACTAGAAGGTGGTTGCTCTGTTCGTCAGTGTTTCCACAGGTTGAATTACTGGCGTGAAACCTTAACCCTAATTTTGTCAAAATATATTGATTAATTTTTTTATCTTCACTATAATTGACATTGAGCAGTTATGTCAAGGTCAATCTTTGGTCACAACTGTTCACCTGAAATGTTTTACTTAATACAAAGTGTATGGAAATATATATAGCTCTGGAGTAATGAGACCAACTTGCCTGATAAACGCATTATTTATTATCCAATTGAAATGGAATCTTTGTGTGGAGGTGACCGATTAGCATGCAGGTGCCCAAGGTAAAAAGTGCACATCACATACAACCTTATGGTTTTAGATCTGGTTCGTTCAACCTTTGAAATATTCTGCGTGCACAGCATACCAACCTTGAGCACATCCCAGTATGTTTGCTATTTTTTTGTGTGTATTTTGCTTTTGTGTTTTTGTGTTATACGTGTTTCTTTTATCTGAGGGGGCTGACTTGTGTCCATATTATATAATCAATGAAATGGCTTTTTTGGTAAAGAGTACATAATTTATTTCAAGATTGAACACGAAAGTTATTTTGACTACTTGCTAAACATGTTCTGCTCTTATGCCGTTGTGTTACTCAGACACGTTCATGTAGTCACACTTGAAATGTTATCCTTTGCTGCTTGGGCAGCAAAAGTGTCAACATCACAATGTTACGGTTATTTTGCATGTCTGAATACTGGAGCGATCTTTATTTACATTCGAGTTATGATTTGCACATTATGTTGCTTCAATTGGATTTATACTGAAAACTGTATCCTTATATACAACATCTCTTCCACTGTTTTCAATGTGCATATATATTGTAGATCAATATTCATTGCACATTTTGTGCTTGTTTACTGCATGTGTTTTGAGCTGACATGAGTAATAAGACTGAATATTATATTGACAGATATCTGCTACACATGCAAGAAAATGTGCAAGTATCTACATTATATTATGTGGGACTCTGTATCTGTTTCTTACATATATAGCATTTAGGACAATGTTTTTATGTTAGAACAAACCTTCCCACTTATGTACCTCAGCGGTTATACATCTATTTACCTTTTTCTCACTGTGATTACCCTTAACTTGAGTCTTTCAGTAAAAAAGCGCACATTACTTTTGTTCTATCTTTTACATGTTTTCATGTACCGACGCCAGCTTAGAATCAATCATATAATAGCATTAAGTCCCCTGTTAATACTTTTAGCTGGTGATGTCCACCTAAATCCTGGCCCTGTGCAGCATTTATCTGACACTTCATTTTGTCATTCTAATATTCGTAGTCTTTCAGCAGACAAAATGAGATGCATTCGCTCAGATCTTGCACCTGATTTTGATATAATCTCCCTTTCTGAAACCTTCCTCTCTCCAAATTCTACTGTCGATCTTGCTATACCTGGCTACCACGAAATTCTCCGACGAGACCGCCCCAACAATGTGGGTGGGGGAGTTGCTCTCTACGTTTCCAAATCCTTACATGTATCTCGTCGAAATGATCTCGAGTTACCTGACATAAAGCTGTTGTGGAGCGAGATAAGACTTCACAATAATAAGTTCTTATTTGGCGTCGTTTACAGACCACCTAATTCGTCAGTTTCCTTCTGGGGTAAACTTCAGGAAAGTTTTGATTTAGCAAATAGCACGGGTATAAAAAATGTAATTTTAACTGGCGATTTAAATTCGGACTTTGCAACGCAATCAGGCCTCAAACTTGATCAATTTTCCAGAACGAATTTTTTAACTTTGCATGTACAGGAACCTACCCGCATTACCGATCACTCAGCAACTTGTCTTGACCAGATACTCTCAAATATTCCCAACTATATACGTGTAACTCGTGTGCTTCCCTCTATCTCAAATTGTGACCATTGTGTCGTGGCAGCTGGTCTATTGTTTCGTCGAAAGAAAAATCCTGTTTTGAAACGTCAAGTATGGACTATGGTAATGCAGACTTTGAGGAATTCAAAATTTATCTTAGAGAGGTTGATTGGACTTCGTGCTTTGTCTCCAACGATATCGACGAATGCTGTGATGCCTGGTGCAAATTATTTACGGAAGCCGCTGCACACTGTATTCCAAGCAAACATGTTGAAATTAGACCATCTGATTTACCATGGCACAATTCCCGCCTAAGGTCACTTAAACGTCGCGTCAAAAGAAAATACGATAAAGCAAAGAGTAGAAATTTTGAACCTGGTTTATGGAATTCTTTTTGTGAATCACGGAAACACTATCAAGAACAATTGAAAATTGCTGAGGATGAACACAAAAATAAATTGCGCGCCGATTTGAACAATTCCTCTCGATCAAGTAAATGCTGGTGGCGTACTGTAAAACACTTCATGAATAATAATCATTCTACAACAGTTCCTTCTCTTATTCACGATGGGAAACACATACCAGATAGTTTGCCCAAAGCTGAAATATTCAACTCTTTTTTTCTTGAACAATCTAAAGTCGATTCTTCCTGAGCATCATTACCAGAAAATACCGACCCTCCAGTGCCCATCATTGATTCGATAACTATAACGGAAACAGAAGTCCTAGATATACTTTTAAGTCTTGATACAAGCAAAGCTTCTGGTCCTGATTCGATAAGCGCAAAGCTTCTTAAGGAAGCCGCACCTGTTATCTCTCCATCACTCACAAAAGTATTCAACCTTTCTCTAGTTAGTAAAAAAAGCCCTTCAGCTTGGAAACAAGCAAACGTTTCTCCCCTTCATAAGAAAGGCCCTGATAATTTATGTAACAACTTCAGGCCTGTGTCACTACTTATTTGCCCGGGGAAGGTCTTCGAGAAAATAGTCTTTAAGAATGTTTTCAATTTCTTTAGAGATAACACTGTCATATCTGCTCACCAATCAGGATTCATCCCTGGTGATTCAACCACAAATCAGCTACTTCTTCTATATCACGAACTATGTCTGGCTGTCGACCAACAGAAATAAGTTCGAATAATTTTTCTAGATATAAGTAAGGCATTTGATAAAGTTTGGCATCCCGGCTTGTTGCACAAATTAAGGAAAGCCGGTATTATGGGAGATCTTCTTGCTTGGTTTACAGACTATTTACATAATCGTTATCAACGTGTGGTCATTAACGGTCAGTCTTCCAGCTGGGGTAAAATTTGTGCTGGTGTGCCGCAAGGTTCTGTTCTCGGTCCTCTTATGTTTCTGATCTACACAAATGATATTGTAAACGTTGTCCGTGGTAACATAAAAATGTTTGCTGATGATACCTCTCTCTATTTGACTGTTGATAACCCTGACACTACGGCTCGAACTTTGAACATGGATCTTTCAAATATTGACCAATGATCTAATGATTGGCTTGTCACGTTTAATGCTCTGAAAACAGATCCAATGCTCATTTCTGGAAGGGCTCAAACTCCTATTCATCCGCCAATCCTATTTCAAGGTCATGTTTTGCAAGATGTAGCTCAACATAAACATCTCGGAGTTGCATTGCGCTCCGATTTAAGATGGTCAGAACATATTGCTGACATATCTAACAAATCAATCAAATTGATTAATATTATGAAAAGTTTGAAATTTACATTGGATAGGAGAACACTGGAAATTATTTATACTTCTTTCATCAGGCCTATTTTAGAATATGGTAGTCAAGTATGGAGTGGCTGTACAACTCTAGATGAAGATAAACTTGAAAGCATACAGCTTAATGCCGCCCGAATTGTAACTGGTGCAATGTGTGGAACCAGCAATGCTAAACTATATGAAGAAACTGGATGGTTAACCTTAACTAAACGCCGGGGAATTTCAAATCTAACCTTTATGTATAAATTGGTTAATAAACTTGTTCCGGACCCATTATGTTCTATTCTTTCCACTGCTTCTTTTACTGGAAGTCGTACCTACGCCACGCGCCAACAATTCAATCTCCCTCACTTCCGAGCTCGCACCGACCTTTTTGATAAATCTTTCTTTCCCTCAACCATTAGATTATGGAATCAACTACCTCTCGAAATACGGAAGTCAGACTCTATCCGTAAGTTCAAATCAAACATAGCCCAACCAGTAATCTGAGCCATGAAGTTTGAGGAGTTGTACAACTTTGGCAATAGATTTTTAGCTATTCAGCATACACGCCTCCGTTTCAGAGCCATGAAGTTTGAGGAGTTGTACAACTTTGGCAATAGATTTTTAGCTATTCAGCATACACGCCTCCGTTTGGATGCTAGCCAATTGAACTCGCATCTTTTCAAGATTGGCATAAAAAATACCCCAAAGTGTTCCTGCGGCGCACCTAATGAAGATTCTTGCCATTACTTTTTTCATTGCCCTAATTACACTATTCCCCGATCAAACCTTCATACTGTTATCTTACAGTGTGCTCCTTTTACCTTACAGACGATATTCTACCGGTCCTCTAATTGTTCTCTTACGGAAAATATCGAGACTTTCTCAGCCGTACATAATAACATCTTTCTAACCGAACGTTTCAAGTCAGGTGTTGGTTGATCGGTAATCGCTTACACAAGTATTCATATTATTTTATTGTTTATATACGGTACAAACAATTTACCAAATTCTGCAATATGTGTAATTATATACAATTATTGTTATTGACATTGTGAATATTATACCTGCCCCCCCCCCCATCTGCCTTGTCGGCGCTTTGTCCTCTTCTTTATGGTTTTGTGCGTCTTGTGCTGTCCTGTTATATGTGTCCTCTTCTGCGAGAGGGATTAATATGGGGCTTCGCCCTCTTTCCCAATTGCACATAATCATTGCTTTTGTATTATCTTTGTAAACTCGGCAAATAACATATGTTTAAACCAACCTTGAGTTTTTTATGCATTTAGGCCTAAGTACTAAAAACGCAAAGAGTTGTCACTTGCTCCAAGGTGAAAAACAGACATGGTAGGCCTGCTACTTTAAGATTCAACTGACGGTCAGTGAGCTGAATTAACACCAAAAGCAGTAAAAGGTCTATATCGATTTAGCAATATAACTTAATCTGGTAGATTATTAAAACATCCCTACCTCCTCCAGTTTTACTGTAGGACAGAAACACAGCCCACAGCAAAAAGAGCCCAAATATGTTTTTATCAGTTATAGTCCACAAAAGACATTACCAACATTCATAATGCTCAGCCCAACAATGACAACAAAAGTAAATACTGCCCAAAAGCAGATAATCAAGAATTCCCAAAACATTAACATTTACCTTTTAATACCAATGTGAAAAAGAAAAGAAAAAAGGAGAAATTCACACCTGACTTGAGACGGACAGTCACCAATAAAAACAATTCAACTGGTTGTTTAAAACTGGTCCCTTCCACTCAGCTGACTGAAAAGACAGGGAAACCAAACAGTGACAGGCCTATCATATCCCTTTGAAGAGATTGTAGGCCTGCCAACTTTTGACTTGTACTTGAGCTGACCGCAAAAGCAGAAAGTAGTCCTACATCGTGTTTTGACAGTTTTGAACTAGACAATAAAGTTTTTCTAAAAAGTCCGAAAAACAGTACCCACATTCATAAATTGAAATCCAAACAATGACAGCAAAATTCAAATCCAGCAGTCAGCAGATTCAAGAATATCATCTTTTAGCTTATTAACTTATGTGAACACCGAACCTCACTCGTGACCTGACACAGGCAGTCAACTATAAATAGCAATTTATTGGTTTTAAACTGCTTCTCTTAAACGTAGACATATTATTCTTTAAATATAATGGTGAATTTTTTCGAAAATATTTAGGCCTAGCCACACCAGAATATTCATTATCAGAAATGCCTGGTATGGTTTGAAAATGCTGAAAAAAAACTTTTTAGTGGATATATAATTCTGTTACCAAACATAAATAAAAGGGAATGTATACTTTTATGTATTGATTGCTTAGAATATTTCACGTCAACTATCTTCACAAATGAAGTCCAGTTCATCTACACATCAACAGTTTTGACTTCTTAAAAACCTTTAGTGGAGGTAGAGTGTGTTTGTAATGTTCTAGATTCATAAATATCACAAAAACGATGTAGGCCTACTTTACACTTCTGCTGTAAACTTAGCTGACTGACAAGTCGAGAGAACTACCATGTGATAGGCCTAACAGATCTTTTTCTATTTTTGGCAAAAGTAATAAAATTTGTGTTTTGGGGGGTTAAGCCTATATATTTTTGAAAAGAACTACTGTCTGCAGTTATTGATGAATATTTCAAAGGTTGAGAGGACCGGTTTAAAACCACCAGTTGCCTTTTGCGGGTGACTGCCTGTCTCAAGTCAGGAGAGAAATTTGTTTCTTCACATTGATATTGGAAGAGAAATGTTGATGCTTTGGCAAGTCTGGAATCTCTTTGCTGACATTGTTTGGCTTGAAACTAATGAATATGGATCATGTTTTTCTGTACTATTTGGTAACAATAACTTGAAACATGATGGGGATGTATGCCTACAATGGGTGAGTCTCTACCATTTGATAAACTGTAGATACAGGAAAGCACCAAGCATCATATAATTTAAAACAAACAAACAAACAAAATTAAAATAATAATATTAAAAAAACATGTTTTGCCCTAGTTCAACTTTGCTTTGGGTGAGTCTCTCTCATTATATATATTGAACAAGCAAGAAACCACGAAGCATCATATAAAATAACAATAACACAAACAAAACAAACAAACAAAAAACAAACGAAAAAATAACAAAACAAAACAAAAAAACCCCAAAACACACAAAAAACAACCCCCCCCAAAAAAAACCACCACCAACAACAACAACAACAAAAAAAAAAAAAAAAAAAAAAAAAAACCCACGTTTTACAGAAGTTCTACTGTTGCGTAATGCACTAACATATAAACATCCTTGGCCATAATTAAATGAATACACTTTGTACTGTTAGGGCTTGACTGTTAAAGTGTCAACAGATAAATACATGCATATCTCACCCTTATGTAATGGAAATATTTGCTTGCATTGGCCTTGCTTTTAGTCATTGAACACAGTGATGACCAAGTTGGGATTGGTTATTGATGTATATAAGCCACGGTTTCTTTCTCAGAACATTCTTAAAAGATAAATTATGAAACAATTAAATAAACTGTGGAGGTAGAGCGTGTTTATGTTCCAGATTCATAAGCATCACAAATTGATGTAGGTCTACCTTTTTGTTTTGCTCGTAATTCAGGTGACTGTCAAGTTAGGAGACCCAAAAACTGACAGCCCTACCATACTTCTTTGTCTATCTTTGGCACTAGCGATGGAATGTGGTTTGTAAGTGCTTAGACCTGCGTGTATTTAAAAAACTAATCTGTGCCGTCACAAGGACATTACTAAGGTTGAGAGTACCGACATCAACCACCAGTTACCCTTTATGGGGGACTGCTCGTCTTTCGTCAATTTTATTTTTTTTCTTTGAGAAAGCATGTGTAGATAATATTACGTATGGTTGGTGCCCATCAGAGGTTGGCATTGATTGACTTTGAGGCACACAACCCGAAAATGTAAGGTACTGTTTGAAAGTCATAGAAACAGAATTTCATAATTATGTTTCTGTTTGCCAACAGAATTGTAGAAAGTTGCACTTACACAATTGCTAAAGATAATAATACTTCGTCCAAAACTCATGTTACAAGTTTATCAATTTTAGGAGGTGGTGTGGGTGGAGGGTCAGGGTGGAGACACATGCTGACTAACAAGCTAATTGTGATGTTACCACAATACAAAGAAAGATGGTTCCATCTGTGTATTTTTCTTTAATGCGAGCCTCAATGTCGTGTATAGTGGTCAAGGCTGCCATATACATATATCTTGAGGATGATGAAAATGTATGTAAAAAAACTGATACATATCTTGTATATGTGTCAGAAATAACTTACAGCGATAACCCCATGCACGTTCTAATGGCAGCATGAATACGGTACGGTACTTCTAACGTATTTTTGTGGACAAGTAGCATCTCCAGTCAGCAACTAATAGCACAGTTTAATGGTAGCAGTCACAGATCTATCAAATTGTTGAAACCTTTAACATGATACAATAGGTGGCGTAGTTATCTTTTTTCCAATATTATAATTGACCAGTCCAACTGACACCAGTTGTAGCAATTCGTGTGCTTAAGTTGAATATAAAACGTCATAAAAAGTAAGAAATCAACTCCAAATGCTTACCAATGTCATATTTCCAAGCAATAATGTACTAGATGATAGACGATCATATATTTGTAAATATGTACTTTTGTCAATTGAAAACCTAGCAATGTCCTGTTTTATTCAGACCTACAGCCATCACTGCATTTTTATAGCAAGCTGTGTTTTTTTTCAAGGTTCTTTTTGTAATATAATGGGCAAGTTCAACTTCGAGTTTTATTTATTGGTCGTTTTTTTAAAACAAACTAATATCACTGGCACGTAAAAAGACAAGACTATGAAAAGGGCAACTAAAAGAATACACAACCAAATGACCTTCTTAGGCACCAGTCATGTAAATCATGTAAATACCCATGTAAAATCATATTGAAAGTCACTGGGTAGTGTACATAAGGACTTTAAGCAAACGTAACTTTATCACATGCTAATGGCACTATTGGAAGTCCCTGTCCAAACAAAATTCAGCTGGTCGTTCTTTTTGGCTAGGGCTACATGGGACATTTTGCTGTATCGAGAAGGATACATGTATTAATTTTGAAGTTATTCATAGCAGTTATGATAGAAGAGATTTGCTGCTGTAAGAGTATACTCTTTGGAGGGCATTTGGTCCACTCCGGTACGTTTCTTTGAATTTTAGTGAGTGATAATGATTGTGACACTCTTTAATTAATGGGTGCAAACTGTTGAATTAATGGGTGCGAAATCGGTGAACGTGTTCTGAATGTTAACTATGCTCTTAATGCTAATGTGTTCTAAATAAAATTAGACACTGTTTGAGGTAAACTTTGGAATAGTCAAAGAGCTCATAAAAGCTGCAGCATCAATATTGATATCTCTGGCAATGTTTAAACATAATTATTTCATTTCTTAGCTGACTCAGTTTGATCAATAAGTAGATCATTATCATTCCTGATCATAAGGCTGGAGCCAAGACTTTCGTCTTTGTCAGTGATAAAACGCCAACCAGCACAGAATTCCTGAAAAATGTTATTTCTTAATTGATGTAGTTCTATTACATTGTGCATGATTTCCCCAGTTGATACGGGTAGGACAAAGGTTGAAAAGACATTTAAGCATTGCTTTTATGCCTTTCTAAGTTTACAGTTCCCACAGGAAACGTCACCGCACCTGACTTTCATGCATTTTATTAGGGCACGCTGCCTCAAGTATATCTAATAATGGAGTTATGAAATCCCAGTAAAAGTCATTGGGGTCTTTGAAAACCCTCTAAATGATATTAAGAATGACTGCTGATTTTTTAAAAAAAATTCATTGTCATTGAAGCGTCTGTTGCAGCTCTATGCAACGTCTAAAAGGTGTGTCGGTATGTACCTTAGCAATGAGACCTCCACCATTTTTGTTTTTGGTGATTTACAAAAAAATGTAGTTCTGGATTTGGAACTGAGCATCAGAGAGGCTTGAATGGAGGGTTGCTTCTGCTAGACTAGAGAAAAAAACATTTTAACATGTCTACCTGTGGTCTCTGTTCCGTATTGTATTTGTGTCTTTTTGTCCAAAACCACTTCCTAGTAGTCATTACCCTATTCCGCAGTCCGAACTCTTTACTCCATAAGCTAACCTGTCCCTGTCTAACTTATATACATAGAAGTTCTATTGTCCATATTGCACACGTTCCTCTGTAAACTTTTGACATAGGCTGTATAAGCCCAAATAAATTAAAGGGTCTTCAGCGGGTAACTACTCAACATGTTTCCCACATAATAATGAATAAATATGAACGTGGCAATTGATGAATTAGCTAAATATGTGAAGTTTTGCTTGTAAATGCAGAGCTTCATATCAAAGAAGAACACCTGTCAAACAAACCATAATAACCACATTTTCATAGTACAGGTTCAGATAAGAACAATTTGACTTACCCCTAAACCAAAATGTCCGGTAGTGAATATTAAAACAGAAAGATGCCAAAAGATAAAGTCAAGTAGCAAAACAGACAAATCTAAAAACTGTAGATTATTGCGGCCAAACTTTCTAATAATCTTTGGATGTTACCAGTAGAATTATAGGGCAAGTCAGAAAAGAATGGAAGTCTTTTGTAATTATGTCAAGAGAATGCAATGAAAATATTAACGAGATATCAAGTACAATTAGGCAAGCTTGTAACAGACAGTTTAGAAAAAACAAACAAACAAACAAACAAAAAGGTTGCTCATGCTGATAAATTCTAGCTTCACACTGACAGCAAATAAAATCAAGAGTTACTGTAATATCAACTTTTGTCTTCCAGTTCTAATGTGAACAAAAACATCCACTTCTGGCTTGAGACAGGCAGTTACCTACAAAAGGCAATGGGTGGTTGTCAAGCACTTCTTGTATACTTTGAAGTATATTTTATTGACTACAGACTATGGTACCGACCAAATAGAACTAATCAATCATAATCCAAACTTGATAAGTTGATAAAAACAGACCTGGTAGGCCTGTCAATTTTTGTTAAAAAGTTAACAACAAAAGGAGAAAAACTTACATTTTTGTGACATTTATGAATCTGAAACATTATGAAAACACCTTAGTGCTGCTATAATATATATGTATATATATATATATATATATATATATATATATATATATATATATATATATATATATATATATATATATATATATATATATATATATATATATATATATATATATATATATATATATATATAAAATGAGTGGGAGAACGTATCCCAAAGTACAACATAGCCAATGAAGTATTCATGAAATGGTTCAGAAAAAAATCCCATATTCAAATATTCCAGCAGAACAATGACGGAAAAGAGTTACCAAGACATGAACCTTCATCTCCCAATACCAAGGTGAGGAAATATATTTCACTGCTAACTTCAATTTACCGGTTTTTGACAAAGTGGCTTGAAAAAATATTGTTGTCAGGGTTAATTAAATACTGAATAGGCAATCTTGAAACGTTTTCTAGGCACACAGCGATTTGCGAACAACCAAATCAAAATGTTCTACTTTGAAAATCGTTTGCCATTTATCACCTCTTTAGGTTACGATGTACATGTATTCCGGTATATAATTATAAAGAAGTAAGTTGTATGATGTTGAAGTGATAGCACAAACGGGTTTTTCCTTTCAATTTTCACCTAAATGGATTATTGCTATGTTCTATCTGTATTGACGTCATGAATCAAAATATGATATTATAGATATCTTTATTTCGTACACAAGAGGTACAATATATAAAAAAAATGGCAAAAAAGTATACAACGTATATATATATATATATATATATATATATATATATATATATATATATATATATATATATATATATATATATATATATATAAAGAGGAATAAAAAATAAGTCATTCATACAGTTCACTGGTCAAGATGACCCTATCCACATGGACTCGTTTTGCGTGACGTTACAATGTGCATACGAAGTTAATAATTTCATCCAGTTCTGCTCGTGAGAGATTGGTTTTTAAGCTTTCCATCTCTTGCGTCGCAAAGTTCGAGGATAAGCGCTGCAGATTGCTCATCATCTTGATTGAAGTTCTCATTATCCCGAGAACTGAAGAGAGATCGCCAGCATGACGACACTAGTGAGTGCTTATCCATTCCATATTTTGACTCTATGAACATTAAAGATTTAGACGCAGATGATTGGCTGCCATTAATCACCAGATTACCGCATGTTTTTACAATTATATTGTTACTGTTTACCACCTTTGAAATGAATTATAGTCGCAACTGTATATGGCATCTTGGACTTCATCTATACAAGTATTGTAGTTATTTGCTATATGAACCCAAATAAAAAAAAAATCAAATGCTTGTAATACAGTCAAAATGACCTGCTGTTCTTGTTAAATTGCAGAATGGGACATTTTGGTGATGGCATTTAAGTTGCTGCAGAAACCTTTTGGTTCCATACGTTTGTAAAATGTTTTAAAAGTACAATTCTTTTATACTGCATTTATTAAAAGGGATGAAGTTGATATCTTAGGTTCTGCTAAAACTGTTGTTTGAGAAGCAAAAAACAACAAGATTCTGCTTCACATGTTGTTAGGTAAGCATGCAACTCTGTTTTTTTTCACTTAATTGACCAAAATGGTAGCTAGGGAAGCAATACTATTTTTAGCACTCCAACGTGACGTTTGATGAAACCTTCCATACTACTTAAGCCTACAGACATTTGTCTAATGTCTAAAGACAAATTTAAGTTATTTAATTAAATTATATATCTGTTACAATCACAACTAATTTTTGACCAAAACAAATTGCATTATCACGAAGGGATTTTTCAGTGGATACGTTGGCTAAGAGTGGCTACTTGTATGTACAGTAAGTTATCATAGCTATGGTTAAAAGTGTTTTATCTTAGTGATTAGTCAAAAACTGAATTGTGTTACCATGATGACCAATAAAAAATACATATTGCCTGTGAAATAGACAGTAAACCATACCTAACCCTAAACTTCAGGTACTTCTCTGTCAATTGATACCAACTTCAGCCGGGAGTTTTAAAGAATGTGTAAAAATCTATTGCTAGTACTACCACATATATTATTTCCCCCAATGCACGGATTGCCATGTGAAAAAAAAAATCTGCTCATTTTGAGTGATCTAAACATTTGGAAGAACGTTGCTAGGCGACCCCAAAACACTTTTACTTCGCTCAATTGATCTTTCTGTTAGTGCAGAAAGAATATATTTACATTGTAGTATGAAATTTGCTGAAAATTATTTCTGATATTCATAACTATTAAAAGTTTCTAATGTTTAATTGCACGTTTAAGTGATTTTAACAACCATTCTGTTGACATGGCAGCCATCTGTTGACACTAACCAATTCACACTTATTTCATGAAACATCTGTAGAGTAGGTATACTGACGTAAAGTTGTGAGGTGGTACCTTGTATGTGTATAAAGTTATGGTTAATACGATTTTAATTGCTTTATTTGGTGAAACCTTAATTTCGTTGCCACGATTACAAATATGAGTACAAATTGACCATGAAATTGATAGTACGCCCTACCTGTCTTTCAACTTCAGGTTTTTTGTCTTTTAATTGGTGCCAAATTCAGCTGGGTATTTTGCTAGTTGAACGGTTTCATCCCTTTGGTGGAGTCACCACTGTGCTGTATATCCTGATTTCGTTTAGAGACTTGATGTGAGCGTGCAGTCGCCACTGTACTTTTTATGCTGATTTTGTTCTGAGGCAAGATGTGTGCGTTATGATGTCACACGTGTATGAGCTGTATTGCTATAACCCACAATGTCGCTATAACTCCGAATTTTTAAGACTAAATAAGGAAAAGCGGGAACGAAGAAAGATTTTGTCTACAAGAGGAAGAAACCTGCATGTAGGTTTTAAAATATGTCTGCAAAAATTTGATTAAGGGCAGTTTGAGAACAAATTCAAAGGGTCCTCATGTCCATATTTATTCAAATAATTTTTGTTGTCCCTACCTGTTCTAGCTTGTCTGGCTTTCCATGAAAGATATTTATCAAAAGCAAAGAATAAAATGTGGCTGCCACAGGATTAGTGCCCGGATATTGTAGTGGCGATTTGCGAAAGACACATAGAAAGTTAAAGGAACTCAGCAGGCTTTCTGATGTCTGAAACTAAACTATATCCATAAATGTCTGTTTTTATAATGTTATTTCTGTTACCATGATTGTGGAGAGCTAGCAGGCACCATAAAACACCATTTAGAGGGATAAAACATAAAACGCCTCTGAGAAACATATACAGAGAGCGAAAAAATAAAGAGAAATGCATGATGTGTACACCTCAGCAACCAAGAAAATAGACTTTGTACCCCCATTTCCCTTTTTCCCAACGCAAGTCCAACACTCTTTGAAGCTAAAAGCTGACCACTGTGCATACACTTACAGCCAGTTTGTCACTTTCTTTTCATCATTAGAACAGCTCTCCATGTTCAGTTTCCTTTGCTTCAGTGTACAAAATAGATGAAAAACTTCACATTTCTGTCACTCGATCTTTATGATCAATGTGTCTATTCAATATAACATTTTTTTTTTTCAAAATTAACATGATTACCACATTGCTCTTTAAATTTGAAAAGAAAACTTACTAGATGAAGCTAGTAAAAGCCCTTAATCTATTGACTATAGTGCTATAACACTGATCACATTATTGCAACTAGGTTGACGTACTGGGTGGTTTTTGAAGTCCAGGTCAAGCCTGGGCCCTACAGCCAAGACTTGCAAGGAGAAATGGAGGCGAAAACCACCATATGAATTGGCGTTTAATCGGGTATCTTTAGCTGAAGTGTACACAGCATGGGAATTTTACTGAGGTTAAGAAAAGGTTATATCCGACGTAATTATCTAACAAGCTTGCACAAGTTGCATAATAATATAATGTCATTGTCACACCAGGTGCACTTTTTAATAGCATATCAACATAAACTTGGATAAAATGCAAAGACTTTGGGATAATTTACCTAAAACGATGGGCATAGATGAACTTTACATTTAAAATACATTTGGTTCAGTCCAAAATATAAATATGTAATTGTGTACATTTTTGCTTTGTATATGACTATTTTGCAAATATATCCTCTATTCAATATCAGCCTGTGTATGTTAATGGTCTAAAACTTTAAAATAAACATGTATATATATGTAAATGGTCTTTTTGCTTTTTTATTTAACTTAAATTATAAATCTAGTTATTACAAACGCGTAATAGAATAATTCTAAAACTTTTGAAAGTGAAGTGAATTCTAATATCCTAATAAGTCAGCTTAAATTACGGGATTGGGATTTGAGCTGAAAACATATTTCTTATTATTTGTATGCGAGCTGCAGTTAGGCAAGGACATATTTTGTCACACATCATCTGTTTACATATTTTTCAAACATTTCGTGCCAACTAGTGTTGTGACAGTTCTCAAGAACCTCTCACCCGATGTTATTGTCAAAATATCAAACATTATCATATATTTTAACACCATATGTAGCTTTTGTTCATGTGTCCTTTCTTTGAACCCTGTGATGATTTGTCCACAATTAGCTGTTAGGGAATGCAGTGCAGAAAAAACAGAAACAAAACTGCATTGTAGTAGATCAATAACAGTCTAGAGTGGAATTGAACGATGTACCACATGACACTGTTAGTCTATTAATCTAGCATTGTACAGTGACAAACAACCATTGTGTAATGGTTGCGACCCCACAATGTTGTATAGGGTGACGGCAGTTCAATCACCAACCACCAATGCAATGCTGTGGCTCTACATGTTCAGTGACCACCTTGAATGTTAAGGTGCCGTATGTAAAGCTCAGCGTATATAGCGTCACGGTATCTTATTCTACACTCGTTAAAAAAAATATTGCAGTTAAACCGCGTAAACCATACTTTCTTTTTTTTTTAGATATTGATCTATATTTTCATTTTGCAAAGAAAAACAAAATCACCATTTTCTTATTATTTGAGGCGATAGGTGGCATATTAAAAATGGGTCCATTCCAGAGGTTTTCTGCGCCTATAAATTTTAACATTTAGCATAAAAAGTCAAGTTTGGTAACATCAAACTTTGATGTAATGCCTAGTAATGGTCTCTTGTTTTTCCTTTATCAGCAAGAGGCACATTTAAGTTATTGTTTAAATTTTCCACTTTGTCTAATTCAAAATGGAACAAGGGCCACAAAAATCAAAATATATGCAAGCGCTGCAATTTGCTCCTAAGCAAGAATGTATATTTTCAAATGTTTTTTATTTCATCAAAATTGGTTGAACAATTTTCAAGCAATCTCTTGAAAACCAGTCCCACATAGCTAGAACTGTAAGGAAATGCTATTTAGGTCTAATTGGCTCTCTTGGACCGGTAAAATGCCCATTGTGTAAAATGTTCTTACTCCCGCTGATCGATACTTGTCTTGTAAAAAGTATGCTTGTTATACCGTACTTTTAAAGAGTTTTCATGATAATGTATCCTTGAAATCTATGTTTAAAAAGGAATTTTTGAGGTTTTCCCAAGAGAAGATCACGAAGATGTGGTTTCCTAATAGCTCGTTTTAGTCCCTAAAATAACAGCTTAGAAGTGTTCATTATTCTCCCTAACCAATGAGCAGCTGAATCACTTTCCATTGGTAAGCAGACCCAAGTCTGACTGACAGCTTATTTACATTATGTTGTGAATGCAAAACCATGTGGGTGTTTGCCAACAACCATGATTTCCTTAATTCCAAAATTCGCACATTTCGTGGTATTGCAGATTGGTACCTAATCTATCCTATTCTGAAGAAAAAAAATCCAGATTTTTCTAAAATTTATACTGCTATTATTTGCATGTTCTAATCATTTAGCAATAGGCCACGGCATGAACTTTTAGTTGAAAGCAAATTTTTATTATTTTATCGGATTTGAAGTTAGGCAAGAACGTATGTTGTCACATTCATTTGTTTATCCTTTTGTTCCCCAAATATGCAAATATTGTGACTGGACTCGAGAACAACTCGTCCAACAAAAAAATATATAGCTCGCATTATTAACATAATGAAAGGTGTTCTCGAAGGTGGTAGTAATGGTTGAGAGGCTATATTTGGCTAATGGTGTTAACAACTTGTTAACAACAAATGGTCAACGAGGTGAACAAAGGCTGTTTTTCGAATTAGATGTGCCGGACAAATTGAAAGGATCTTGGTGTCGCCCATTCATATGTAGGTTATTACTGATATAAAAGTATGCTGTTCCTCATCTCCACATTATTATAAATTTGAATTGCAGGGCTACCAGCACTGTCAGAGATAAGGCCACCAGCTTACACCAGGCATACAGAGATGTGCTGTTTTCCACCAACGTTTGGGTAAGATCAATCTATCAACATTTCCTTACAGGGTTCTTACAAAATGATAGAAGTGAGATAAATATAAAATAAAACAATTACTATGCCGCCGACTGATTTTTCAAGAATGTTATTATAGTTTTTTATTTAACACTCCCAATTGAGTCGATGTTGGGATGTCTATAACTGATGAAATGACCGAGGCGTGCAGTGTTGACTATATATTTTCTATACATGCTGGAACTTTCCTGTCAATATATGTGAAAAGGCCAGTTTATTGAAATTAGCAGTGATTTGCTCCACAAGAAATCAACAATTCTTTTATGAATAAATTCACTTCTATACTCAGTTATTAGTAAAAATATGCATGCTTAATCGCAGGGGACATCAGCATTGGCCTACTTCAAATGGATGGTAGAAATGTTGCAAACACCCATTTTGATACTAATTATTACATCCCGTTATATCTTTCTGCAAATAACCATACCAACAAGATTATCCCAAACAACTGCACCATTTTCAATGAAGTTAACTAACGTGAAATAAAATGATTTTAACATTAAGCATATATCAGATTATTGTCCATATTTCATCTCTTTTGACTCTGGAAGTACGTATGAACCAACTCCTAAATATCTTCATATCAGAAGAAATAAAACAAAATCTGTTAATAGTACTTCCCTTTCCAATATTCTTATCACCAAAAATTTTGTTTTTCTTCAAAAGCATTTGAAAACATTATATTTAATCGATGAAATGAATACTCCAAAAATCATCATCTGTACTTTTGCCGACACTATGGATTTCAGGACTCGCGTTTCACGAGCTTGCTGCTATTGAAATAACTTATAGAATACTTACTAGTATGGGTAATAATTAGATATATATATATATTTCATGTTCGGAACGAGCGGGACTCGAACCTGCAACCTTTGGCACCAGTCGCCTAGCTGAAATGGGAAACGCACATATCCACTCGACCAAATCCCCATTCCTAAAAAAAAAGAATGGTTCAATGGAGGTAATTATGTGCGAGTGCCATGTATGTTACCATTTTTATGGCGCTTTGCCTCCAGTAACTAAGACTATTTTTTCTTTTTATTTTATAATCTTTAAGGCACCAATTATTGAAATAGTGTTGTAATTCCATGGTATTAATTATAATTTAGCTTGTAAGGTAATCTAAATATAACTCTATTCTTACACTTTTTACTGATTTTTTTCTTATTTTGATATTGTATTACATTGCGTTTAATGGCCAAATAAACAAGATATAAATATGAGTCTGATCTGTATCATCCAGTGGATGTGAGTGAATGCCAGAGTTATGAGTGAGAATGAAGGATTTTGAAACGTCATGTAACATTCATGTCTCATATGAATCAAAGTCCAAATAAGTCTATCTGGGACAGAAATTTGGATAGCAAATGCAACATAACTGGAAGCAAAAGTTGTACACAGCATGTGTGAACTAATCAATTATTTAGAACTACAGCCACGGTACTGTAATTAAAGTATATTCCTGCTGTCTCTATATTGCGGTGACACTAGGGCCATCCACATACTTTTAACTGGGAAAAGCAAAACGAGACATTTAAAAAAAATATGCGCAATGGCCGCTAGGTCAGGCAAAAATAAGAAGCTTCGCTACCTCATTGTAAATATATATATATATATATATATATATATATATATATATATATATATATATATATATATATATATATATATATATATATATATATATATATATATATATATATTTCTGGACACACAATTCTTCTATACAATATCCAGCAACACACACTGTTGGTTACATATATACCATATCTGTATGATTCATATATAGGCTTAGGCCAAAATGCATGTAGGTTGCAAATGCTGTCATTTCATGTAACACTTATATCTCCAATGTTTTAATCTTACTGGCTAATTGCCCTTACCTACGATACATTAAATATTATCCCTAACACATTGTACAGCACTATAAAAATATTTTCACATTCATACAAATAGTTTGATATAATTTAATTATCTTGTGAACTCTTTCTATCTCACTCATTAGCAGTTCCTACAATCACATTATTTACAAACTTACCCTATCCCCTGTCCCAAACGAGTATTTAACTTAACACTGTCATGTTATCTACTCTTGTAATAAGTTACAGATCAGAAATATTCCATTGTTGTATTTTGAAAAGATAGCGTGTTTTCCGATAAAGGCAGTCATGTTCATAAACAGTTGTTTATGTTCTTCCTAAATTTTATATCAGGACGACATGAATCAGGATCTGCAAGTATCGCCAGTCGAAATGACCATGGATGTTGAATTCACAACATTAACTCATTCCACCCTGATGACGCTTTTTCCCGCTAATATCTAAATGTCGTCTGCTAATTGTATTTTACTAATTTAGGGATTATTTTTAAATATTTTGGATGAAACTTGCATGGAAGATCATTCCAAATTATATGCCCATGGTCAACAGCTTTCCTTGGCGCGCTCTGGGCGCAATGCGCCCAGAGCGCGCCAAGGAAAGCTGTTGACTCAGTCTTCTATCAGGGTGGAATGAGTTAACAATACAAAAGTGCTGGTCAATCAGGGAAAAATGCAAGAGTATCTGTTGAAGTCCACTGATGTCTCCATTGTCTCCTATCGGAACAACCCTACCACAATGGCATGCTTAGACTCGCAGTGATTATAATGCGAAAAAAAAAAAAAAAAAAATCTGAAGACACCCTTTGATACTGGCATGACACCACAGCAGTATTTGGCTCAATGAAGTGGCAGGGACGAATCAGTGTGAAAAGAGGATGATCTCTATGTCAACAAATAAACATATATGCGATGACAAGGAGCAGCTGTCTCTCTGTGCAGTAACTAAGGCTGCTAGAGACTGAGAAAATCAGTAAAATAGTTTCGCAAGCAAACGTCATATAATTCCTATTTTCGAAACCTGATTTGACCATGCCTATCCTGCAAAACTTTGTCTGTTGATAGGTCCCATACACTAAGATTTAAGCACAGAGAAACTGGCCATGTAGGTGGCCTAGAGATGTTTGTCAATGAAGACCTAAAATTTCTAGGCAGCTTGATGTCGGAAGTCCCAATAGATATACATTATGGGTTAAATTTCCTTTCAACATGTGGATTGTTACGCTACCTTGGTGTTGCACATTAAATAGCCACTGGTACGGATACTTTTATGAATGACCTGGAGCATTTGATTACTGGTGCTATAGAAGACAACTGTAAGTCATTTTGGGATGCATATCATTGGACTTGTTTTTCATAATCCTTTGTTCCAATTAGTTTCCGACCCAACCTGCGTATATAATTCATCTCAGAGTCTCACTGACTTAATGATCACGTACTTAACTGGGTAAAAACTTGGTTTGGTCATTATCCCGCTTCTGACCATCCAGTTTCAGATGTATTTTGAAACCGAACTGAGTACTGAGTACTTGGTGCAAGTTACATATCCCAAACCTAGCACTGTTCGGGTTCGGTATATGCAATTCAAACATGCCACAAATAAACTTAGACAACTTAGAATGCTTATTTAAAGCTTTATTTTAACAGGGTTTTGTAGCTGTTACCCTTTTGGACTGTGGCATAAGTGTTACTAATATAATTCAGGTGATTAATGCAACCCATGTGACGCACTTAATTGCAAAATAGCGTTTGTTGGATTGTTTAAGGTGTATACAAGTACGAAAAGAAACCTCAGTGACCTTCTTATTTAACTTTATTGCCAACATTGACAATAACTGAACCCAAACGTTTATTGACTGTAAAAGCCGAAACCGAGCTGGGCTGCAATCCTGAAACCTGGTAAGCTCGTGTCCTGTTGATCGTGTTCGGTCAGGCTCTACTAAATATATATATATATATATATATATATATATATATATATATATATATATATATATATATATATGTATACATGTGTGTGTGTGTGTGTGTAAATATATAAATATATTGATATATGTGTAAATATATATATATATATATATGTATATACATATATATATATATATATATATATATATATATATATTAGAGCCTGACCGAACACGCATTTTAAAACCGAACTGGGTACTGGGTACTCGGCATACATTACCGATCCCGAACGGGATACCGTTCAGGTTCGGTATGTGCAATTCAAGCATGCCATATATAAAATTAGGCACATAAGAATGCTTATTGACAGGTTTATTTTAACAGGGGTTTATAGCTGTTACCCTTTTGCACTGGGGCATTACTATTGTTAATGTAATTCAGGCGATTAATGCAACCCATGTGACGCAGTTAATTGAAAGTACCGTTTGTTGCATTGTTTAAAGTGAATACAAGTATGAAATATAACCTCAGTGACCTTATTTAACTTTATTGTTAACATTGCCAATAATTACCGAACCCAAACGTTTATTGACTGTAAAAGCCGAACCCGAGCCGGGCTTCAATCCTGAAACCTGGCAATCCTGAAACCTGGCAAGCTCGGGTTTGGTTGTTCGGGTTCGGTCAGGCTCTAATATATATATATATATATGTATATATATATATATATATATATATATATATATATATATATAAATATATATATATATATATATATATATATATATATATATATATATATATATATATATGTTGCTTTTTGAAGACATTTTCGTTGTGAATTTAGACGATTTCTTTTACCTTTTGACGCAACGAAAGGAGTTTGGTTTTTTCCTAAACCTTTTAAGTGCTGAACCATTTCCGAAATTTACGAATTGCTGGTGGCAATAATCTTTTGAAAGTGCTCAATATATTTGCTAATTATTTATGCACACTGAAAGTGTGTTTTCCAGAGTCATACATTTTATTCAGTGTACAAGTGTGCAAATGAATGGAGTTGTACGTTATATCTCTGTATTTTAGTTAGCATGTGCAACAAATTTACAGGGACGCAATGACAGATGTACACTCGCAAAGACGCAGGCTATCACAATATCCCAGGAGCCCTTAACTTACATTGTTCTTCCGGTATTATTAACAGGAAGGTCAAGGAGAATTAACCTTTCTGAAATAAGCACAAGGTCATTGAGCATCGAACTTCACTAAGCAAAAGGTGATAATGATTCATAATTCTGGTTCATCTAATGCCCGCGACATCACACACATAAAATTCGGCGATAAAAGGTGATAAAGACTCATGACCCTGTTTAATTCTGGAGATATCGCACGCATCGAATACGTCAGGATCATTGCCCTTTGAACTCAGTGTAAGTCCTTATGTGCCGCATAAACTTTAATGTTTCATGATCCTAGCTTAACTGGTTCTCTGATGTTTTAAGAAAATTGACCCTGTTGACATTGGAATTGGGTCAATATCGCCTGTAAAAATAACATGATTCTAGCTCAACTAGTTCTTTACATCTTGTTCTGCAAGATATTCATACGGACACACTGACAGGCAGTTACGCACAAACACCAGCGATTAAAATACATCAATGCATTGTAGCTTAGACAGTTCTTACGATATTGCGTACAAGGCATACAAAGAGAGTCGACAATGCTTAGACTGAAATGGGGCAAGGTCATTTATAGTTTGAACTTACATAGGCCTTAATCATCTGTAAAATTTCAGTGGCACTGCTTTATCTGATTCTCAAAATAACCTGTGCAAGAAACTGAAAAAAGAATGGAATGGTGACCTTGAAATTGATTTAGGGTCAATATCATTCATACTTGACAAAGACTCTCTCAAAGGTAATCAAATGTAAAATATCCATGTTCCTAGCATATCTGTTTTTTTTTCAGATATAACGCACCAGAAATTCAGACCAAATTGACCCTGGTGGCCTTGCAATATAATCCAGGTCAATGCCCTTGAACCTGGACGTAGACTCCTACAAAATGATTTCGGCAAACCCAGATATCGGGTGTAAGAAATTAACATTGACGGACGGAAACATGGACGCTGAAACACATAATATTGCAATGCTAAGCATTAACACTTAATAAAAGAGATATTTTCTCATCCAGGAAATTCATGGTCTAGGAACAAAAAACGGCATCTAACAAACATTTGGTGTGTAACTGTCGCAGATAAAATCAAGTACTTGCCAAGTCTTTCTGGTACATGCCTATTTTAAACCGTTAGAAATTGTGAAAGGTTACCAATCAGCATAATATCAATTTCTGAAGCTTTTGTGAAACAATCATCGGGCGTTACCTTATAACTCTGTAAACAGAAGCAATGACGCTATTTGGTCTCCCTTAGCAAATGACTAAATTTTATTTGTCTTTTTGCAGGATCATGGGGTTAATTATTCTTCGATTGAACTACGGCACAGCAGCACCACCAGAACAAATACAAGACCCAGATAAAATATCACAAAGAAACAGTTGGGATGCCAGTGCTGCCTTCCAAAAGTTGCCATTAGTGTCAAAAAAAAAGGATATTTGGACCAAGCCAAGAATTTGCCCCGTGGTATGTACTCACTGTAAGAAAGTGGCGACTCTGAGATTGTCTGCTCTGTGCCGTGGAGAATGTCGATGGGACGGGGATGCGTATCAAACTTGCTTCACTTTATGGCTACTTCATACACATCATGATCTCCACAGACGAGCCTAATTGACATCTGCAGCTGTGATTGCTGAAAAGCTCTGTCGGTTTATGGCCAAGGATAATAAAAGACCAACAAGCTTTCCTGATTATATCCTCCCATGATTACTATGTATGACCACATTTCCTTGATCATTTTTTAAGTAAGATCAGCTAATGTTTTCCATTGACAGCCGTCTTCAAAAAGTGTTTATAAAATGGAATCCCTACCTTTATTACATGATCTGTGACACACAAAGACGATTATATATGCTGCAAAATTCAGAATTAATTATACTGTTTGTTTGATTTTTTTTCCCAACTTTCTATAGATATTATGATGCAAGACACTTGGCATATCTTCTTGGTAAAGCGCACCAAGAGAATATACCAAAACGGGTGACCGTAAAGATTCGGCCTCATTTCTGTGCCAAGAGGTTTCCCTTGATTGGGCAATTACAGAAAACAACTTATTTTTCATCCGGAGTATGTATTCCAAAACATTTCTAATTTACAAGTTTGGAGTGATAGAATTTTACAAATGATTTTAAAATAAAATTCATGGGGTCCTCCCATGAAAAAGTTTTATCCCATCATGTTATCCTTTTCCAAATGACTTGATTAAAAAACATCGCACCAATCAAGTGCACAATAAAAAAGGGATTATATGATTCATTGATATCTGAGCTTTTGTAATAAACTTGGAATTATACCTTCTGTACAAGTATATTTTTCCATACGTTTATGCTGTCCCACACGTTTTCATCGTGCCTGCTTCTACCATCTATAAGTAGCGTGCAGATTACAAGAAATGCTTCCTTGATGCCGAGACTAACAAACAGGGAAGCCGCAAGTGACGGTTTTCGATGGACACCTAGGAAGTTAAAAATATAAACATTACATTATAAACAATGTATTGAACTCGTAATTTTACCTTGCAAATGACACCTTTTATAGATGTCTGAATCAAGAACTTGGATTTAATGTGATTAGTGTTATATTTCTGGTCTTTGAAGTAAGTTTACCCTGAGCCAAAACTTCAGACTCGCCCTGAAATTTGTTCTGACTAAAGCCAACTTTGTTATTTGACCCTATATTTAGGTTTTGTTTTCCTAAGGACACAAATGACCAGAAAAAAGGCAACACATGGAAAACATTATGTTTAAAACTATGCTAGCTGAAAAACACTTCTAAGTTTGAACATAATTCAAACATTTATATATCTTCAGACTTGAGACCATAGAAGAAAATAAAGTTATGTCATCACGTAAGCAAATGATTTAAAAATATGGTGACCAATACACATATAATCTTGCGCACCTTGAAAAGAAGAAAGGAAGTCCTTAATAAATATGTAAAAATGGGCAGGACAGAGCATACTACCCTGTCTCGCACCACGCAATGTTCCAAATGAGTCGCTGAAGGCACCATTCCTTCTCACTACAAATTTCAACTCATGATACCATGGTAATAGCAGCGTCCACTGGGAAGCTAGCAATTAAATACATCCAGTGGTTTATGGAAAAACTAACCATGTAATATGCTGTCGAAACTTTTGGCAGCGTCAAGTTTAGAGACTAATAATTGCCTCTGTCCCTCTTCGAAACAGCACATAATTTCACGGAGAAGGGTGCATCCCTTTTCTACCTATCCACCCTACGAATGGGTCACTGGCTGCCGTTGTACTATCAGTAGTTCAGCTAGTTAGCTGTGTGTTGAGGTGCGATTAGATATTGAAAACAAAGAATATTATGTAACATCATGAGGATAGCTTCAGGTATACCTGATCAGTTACACACACAAAAAAAATAATTAAAAGAAGACTACGGCCAGAGAAGTGTAGAAAGTATGTCTGGTGTTGGAGCCTAATAAGGGGGAGGCAGAACAGCTCTGGGGTGAGTGTGAATGCCATTGCATACAGGTCACTCACAAATGTCTGAATTTGACAGTGGCAGAACCATTGGCATGTTGGAGGCTAGCCTTTTCCAGTAGGAGGCTGCTAGGATACTGGGGTGCCCCAAGTGATTGTTAAAAAGGTGGTGGGACCATTTCCAGATGTCCGACTGTCAGATTGGATGGGTGACCCTTACTTCACTCAGTATTGGAGAGGCACAGGTTGTTTCTTCACACCAAAGGTATTGTCAGCAGTGGGACCAAGCCTGCAATATCAGTGCATCGCAGTCTACCATAACAATAGACTAATGTCAGCCACACTGAAGGTATATTGCAATGCCATTTGCATCTCCCTCAGTCCTGCACACAAGACCCCACGGGTACAGAGGTGCAAGGAACATGCAGCTTTGGCCAAAAATCAAAGCGAACAGCCTGTTGTGGTCCGATGATCAATGCTTCTGCTTGGATTTCCACAATGGAAGAAAAGAATTCGACAAATGGCTTTTAAGAAGTTTGGACGAGTATGTACGGTTGAACATGACGAATACAGAGGAGGCAGTGTCATGATTTGGGGGTGGACAGGGCAATTACAACTACAGGGAGAACAACTCTCATCAGGGTGAATGGGTTGGTAACAGGCTAGTGCTTTGCCGGTGAGCTCCTTGCCCACAGTTGACAAAAGGATCCAGTAACAGGATAATGGATGACCACACACTGCTCGAGTCAGCATGCAGTATATGCAGCGACACAATATACCATTGACTCTTTGTTTTCCAAAAGTACATCAGAATATATGCGAGACGGAATAAGTTATAATAGTAGCTCGTTGGTGGCCTTGGGCAATGGAACTGATAAAGCGTAGTAGTGTGGAGCCTCTGAGGGATCTTCCAGACAGGAACGCCATGTGTTGCCAACCTGCAATATCAACATTCTGCTAAAATCCAAAAGTTCTCCATCATAATGCATTATATTTGCCACAAAAAGCTTTGTCACTTGTGGCCTTTCGCACAAACATGCAGCAAGAGTCCTGGAAGGGAAACTTTGGGCCACTTGTCTGAAAATCTATGGCATACTGAGGTCCCACTTTCCCGAGTGGTGTCAGATCAAGGATCCTGAGATTAGTCCCCGAATGGCCACAATAAATGACATAGCAGAGTTCTTACATGAACTCTTTGATCTTATCCATTGTGTTGTCAGAGTTTTGACCCAACCCCCTTTACAGGCGAAGTATCTACCTAGTTCCTGTAAACATACAAAACCGTTTTCCTCATTGCCCTGCTGTTCGAAGTTACAAGGAAAAGGTACATGCACTGGACTATTCGAAGACTAAATGGTCTCATGATGACTCTAATGTTTACTTAAAACCTAATCCCTTCTTCATGGTCAAGAATCAACCAAGCACCAGATAAGCCGCTTATGGGTTCCAACCTCCACAATAGGGATCTCGGCGATGCAGATGGCTACTATGTCCTGCTCACTCTTCAAAAAATTTACTTGGACAGGGTGATTGGTCTTAGCAAATGACACATCCACATGTTTTTGAAAAAAAATATGAATAACAATTGGGTGTAGAACGTAGTCGTCAGTATTTCCTTTTGATCACGATATACATTTTTTTCACCATGGGCATTTAGACTTCGAACTTTTCTGACACTAAAACATACAGATAAAACTATGACATTTTACAGAATACAAAGAATAATATGCGCACCACACATGCTATAGTACATTAGACCTACTATCGAACGCCTGTATGCTTGAAGCAAAAGCAATCCAAATTAAACACTTCAGTGGGCCAAATATGGGCTACAAATCAAAAGGATGGCACATAACACAGGGTCCAACATCATGGTACATTATGACTGAATAAGAATGTATAGATAAGTCATATAAATGATCTGTCAAGTAATACTTTGGGCCCACGACAATTTCACCCCATAGGATATTTGTTAGTCTTGTGTGTGTGTGTGTGTGTGTGTGTGTGTGTGTGTGTGTGTGTGTGTGTGTGTTTATTGCCTTACCAACACAATATACATATATCCCATGTCACAGTGTCACAATTGGACTCCAAAATATGTTTGTTTTAACTATACATGGTGTGTTGTTCAGCTTCCAATTTGCATATAAAATATTTCTTGCAGGATTTGAATGATACCCTTTCTCATCTACACAGTAAACAATTAACACATTATTTGCCATGTAGAATACAATTGTTGCAATCATAAGTTTTCTCACCAATGTAACCAAAGGATATGTAAAATTTGGTCTATCTGACTACTACTTGGATTGCAAGAATTCCACCAGATTTGAAGAGGTTTGCAAACAAATCGTAATCCGTTACATATCCAAAACCTGTGTCCAATACCATTATTACCTCACAAATGTAACAATGATCCGAATCATAAAGCTGTAAATTGTACTGTTGGTCATTGTGAGCTACAAATTGGCATGAGAAAGCGAAAAGGAAACTCTGCAACTTGATTCAAAAGTATATTTAAAAGGTAAGCTGTGAATGAATAACCATATGTTTTTCAAACATATCGAAAGACACGGTTTCGTCTAACCAATCAGTAAGTTTTCAAAAAGATTTGGCAATATCTTGGCATTTCAACACACAATATAGCCCTCTAACTTGAACACAGATTATCTTTTTCAGCTGCCTCTCAATGCTTAGTACTGGTATTGTAACAATATATAGCTGATGCCTTACAATAACTGCTTTAATCTAACAGAAACAGCTAATCGTGTGGATAGACATTCCAGGAAGCTAGTTTCCCAATCATATTTTTCAAGTAAGTTTTTGTTGAGATTCAAGGTCCCTATTTATAACTTGTATATCCTCAATATGTTTAATTTCTGCTCGACAACCAACGTTTTTAAAACTTTTTTTTCTCTCTCTCAGGATGAAGTGATTGTAACATAATATTCGCTTTGAACTTCAGCGCCTTTATTTTTACCTCAGCTGACTTGTCAGTCAGGTGAGGTTTTTTGAAGGTCTGTCGTCCGTCTGTCGTCCGTCGTCTGTCGTCCACAATTCACATTTTCGACTTCTTCTCAAAAACCGTCGGCCAGATTCACTTCAAACTGAGTGGAGATGTGCTTTGGGTGGGTTTCTACCAAGTTTGTACAAATGGTTACGGTCCAGTGATTTTTGGATTTTTAATGATTTTTTTTGTTCTTTTTGGGGTAAATCTTAAAAAAATTTCTTCTCCGAAACCACTCACCCAATTGCTTGATATCACACAGAAACACTCCCTGGGGCTCCTAGTTTTTAATTTGTTCACCAGATGGCGCTGCAATTTTTTCCAATTTGGTAATTAATTTTTGTGTGTTATAGCTATTTTCGACTTGTTCTCCAGAATCGTTTCTCAGATTAAGCTGAAACATAGTGGATATGTTCCTTGTAGAAGGGTCAAACAAAGTGGTTCACTATGTGCGAATGCTTTGGATAACTGACTTTTAACGATTTTTTCAATTCGGGTACTTGTCGGTCAATGCAGCTTTCCTATTGATTACTTTGGAAGTCAATGGGCATTCTAATGCTAATTCACATTCTCGACTTCTTCTCCAAATCCGTCATCCAGATTAACTTCAAACTTGGTGGCAATGTACCTTGGGTGGGTTTCTACCAGTTTCGTTCAAATGGTCTTGCTTCAGTGATTTTTGGATTTTTAATGAAATTTTTTTTTTTTTTTTTTGGACAAATCTTAAAAAATCTTCTTCGAAACTGCGTACCCAATTGCTTTGACATCACACAGGAAGACACCGAGGGACTCCCTCTTGTTAATTTGTTCCGCAGGTGGCGCTGCATTTTTTTTCTAATTTTTTTATGAATTTTTGTGTGTTGTAACTATTTTCGACTTCTTCTCCAGAACCGTAACTCAGATTAAGCTGGTACGTGGTGGATATGTTCCTTATGGAAGGGCCAAACAAAGTTGTTCACTATGTGGGAATGCTGCATATTTCTGATTTTTAATGATTTTTTCAATTCGGCTCCTTTGCGGTAAATGCACTTTTCCTATTCATTACCATATTAGTCAATAGGCATTTTAATGCTAATTTACATTTTCAACATCTTCTCCAAAACCGTCATCCAGATTTACTTCAAACTTGGTGGCAGTTTACCTTGGGTGGGTGTCTACCAGGTTTGTTCCAATGGTCATGTTCCAAGATTTTTTTATGATTTTTTTTTCAAAAATCTCTACAAAAGTTTTAATTGGAAAGTTTAACATGGGTTTTTCTTGTAATGGTCATAACTTTAATAACATTGACCAGATTTACTTCAAACTTGGTGGGGATAGGCTTTCGGTGGATCTCTATCAAGTGAGTTCAAATGGTCGGTCTCTATCGAATTTTGGATTTTTTAAGGATTTTTATGTTCTTTTTTGGTGCAAACCTTCAAAATACTTCTCCTCTGAAAACGCTCACCCAATTGCTTTGATATCGTACATAGACACTCCCGGGGACACCTAGTTCCCAATTTGTTCACCAGGTGGCGCTGCAATTTTTTGATGAATTTTCTGTATGGTTTGCTTTTTTTTACTTGTTCTCAGAACCGTCCCTCAGATTAAGCTGAAATGTGATGGAAATGTTGTTGTGGAAGGGTCATACAGCTGTTTACTAGGTGGCACTGCTTTGGATTTCTAATTTTCAAGGATTTTCAATTTGGGTACTTATCGTTCAATGCAGCTTTCCTATTGATTACTATGCAAGTCAATGGGCATCCTAATGCTTATTCACAGGACAACTGACACGAATTTTACTGTTTACTTGATAACTTGAGATCTGTTTTGAGTTAGCTATACATGTTAATTATTCTGCATGAAGGTCATGCTGAGACAGTACAAGAATGACCTTGACCTGGTTTGTGGGGTCACAGTGCAGCATACATGAATTTTACTCTTCATTATAACTTGAGAACTACTTGAACTTTGATGTTGCACATGTAAGTATTCTTCTATAAAGTTCAGATTTACTCAGAACATGGTGTCCTTGATCCTTTCCCAAATTCATAGAGCTACAAGTGTGATGAATGTCATGATCAGCTGGGGCACGGGCTGTTCACACACCCCTCTTGTTAAACATATATTCTTCTTAACTGGTTCTGGACATTCAAAGGGCTTTTTGTAAAATAAAGGCACCTACCATGAAACATGAATACATTGGAAATGGTGATTCCACAGATTCGGGCTCATTTCTACCACACGGCGTCTTCCTTGATAGGGTGGGAACAGCAATTATAAAAACAAGCATACTTTTTGCCTCAGTATCTATTGCTAAAACTTTTAATAAAAAGTTTGGTATCATTGAAATGTACAATTCTGTTTTCTAAATGTACAAATTTGTTTTCTAAATCAAATTAATGGGTTCAATCCATTAAAAATTCTTCACCCTTCATGCTATTGGATTTCTAATGACACGATTCTTACAAATTACGCAATCAGCCATAAGAATTATTGAATTCTATCAGTCACTGACACCCGAGCTTTAGAAATAGAATAAATTTGAAATTATAATTCCAGCTGCATAAGTACGATTTTCCTTATGCTTATGCTGTCCCACACTTCTCCATCCTTCCAGTTACCATGGCCTTAAGTTACTGTGCAGAATTAAAGTTTTACCCTTTGGGTACCAGACTAACACAATGGACAGCCGCAAGTGAGGATTCCTGAAGGACATGTTAAAGTTAAAAGGATTGAGCAGGCTCTGTGATGCTTTGAGGTAAATTATATGCAGAAAGGTGAGGACGTTTTCAAAATGTCAATCCTATAACCGTTATTGTGAAGAGATATCAGTGCCATGAAACCACATTTTCCTAAGATGAATAAGACACTCCTGTGAAAAAGAATACACAGAGTGATAAAAGAGGAAGTAAAATATTACTGAAGTGAAAGAAAAGGTCTAATATATCATTCCTATTACCTGCTATTCCTGTAACCACAGCACAGCAGCAAAAATTATAAACTGGAACAGAAATTGCAGCAAATAGCCACCAAACTTTGCTTCCATGCCTTCAAACATAGAGCTTAAAGTGAAACATTTCATTCCGAGCAATACATGTGCACGTGAGACATATGAATGAAATAAAATGCTAATCCATGTAAAAGTGCAAAATATAATTTCTGTTACCAATTGCTACTAGTGTTAGTGTTACCAATTTCGTTCCTGTTATTACTACCAAATGATTTGCTCTGTCCTACAGGTATTTTCAAGGAATATTCACTATAATTGCAAATGTAAATTTTCAAATGCATATTTAATTAAGCATATTAATAGTAAGTCAGTATAGCGCAAAAAACAAATCCGTAATTCACAGATTTGTTTTGTTTTAATACCAAATAGTATTTAATGTTACCAAAGAATACGTTTATAAACATTGCATTATACACAATACATTAAATCCATAGTTGTATATTTCTGAATCAGGAATTGGGGTAAAAAGTGAATATATTACACGTATTGTCTTCGAATTAGTTCACCCTTCATCACAATTTCAGATACGTCTTCTAAATATGTTCTGAGCTTACTTATTTGGCCACGTTGGTTGCCTATTTTTCCCAAGGCAACTATATCAACAGGAAATACGCTAAAGATGGACAATAATGTGTATAAACTATGCTAAACAGTCTTTCTAACATCCATAACACAAATGTTTTTTGCTATTAACATCTGGCCAAACAACATATGGAAATATCTAGTTAAATGAAACGGAAAAAGATACACTATTTTGATTAGATTTATATGGCTAGTGTCATATTTCCTGTTGTTGGCCCGTTCTGTGGAATCACCCAAAGATGTTTTTCAAAGCCGAAAAATGTCAACTGCAAAATATCTACACTTTTACAAAAATATTTGTTCATTCAAAAATAATTGGTGCGATTTTCACTCAGCCTAGCTAATACTATATTGTACTATACTGATTGATTGCATACATAATATGTGTTGATTTAATGAAAAAATTCCTGATAAATGAATGAAAATACTAATACCTGTTGCTTTCCAAGTATCATTTTTGTGTGTATTTTGTTTTTGTTTTTTTTTTTGTTTTTTTGTTTTTTGTTTTTTTTTTTTTTTTTTGTTTTTGTTTTTGGTTTTTTCTTTGTTTTTTTGTTTGTTTTCTTTTCTTTTTCTTTCTTGTTTTTTTGTGTGTGTTTTTTCGTTTTTTGTGTTCGTTTTTCCTTTTTTTGTTGTTTTTTGTTTTAGCTTTTTTTCTATTGTGCTTTGTTTTTTCTTTTCTTTCCTCTTTTAACTAATACCTGTTGCTTTCGAGGCATCTATTTTGTGTATGTTTATTCTTATTTTTTTGTTTTTGTTTTCGTTTTTGAGTAATTTTAAGAGTATATTTTTTCCTTTTTTCTTTTTTTTTTGTTGTTGTTTTTGTTGTCTCTTGTCTGATTTGTTTTTACATCATCAAAAGTGCTTAGATGTACACTTCATATGGTTAGAATTCAGGTTAGCGCAGCTGAGCTTTGCTCATCTTCTCTGAACTCCCTCCAAACTGCAGCTGAAACTACATCTGAAGTCTAATTGAAGTTTTTTCATAGTGAATAACCCCAGGAGACCTGGGCATGGGCTGTTCACATAGCTTCCTTGTTCCTGTTGTATGTTAGTGTTTATGAACGTGGAATAGCAAATACATAAATACATAGTGTATAAAAAGACTGTGCTTATAATATCAAGACATTGAGAAGTAATCCGAACAAGTATATGCCCCAATAAATGTAAACTAAAGTAATAGCAACATTGAAAGTGAAGCTTGGCCTGAAAAAAAGTCCATATAAATGTTCTTAACACCGACTAGACCTGTCTACACAAAGGTCAAGGCACAGAATCATTGCCATGAACATAAAATTACAAAAATGTCTCACAAATCAGCAAGACCCTTTTTAGGCACTAAGCAAAGAACAATCCAACGGTATTCTTAGACTGGTTATTTTACTTAAATTGAAACTCTAGGTTGTTACATAAGTAGCATGGACAACAAACACAAACAAAACCCTTCTGCTGTCCAACACAAATGAATCCGAAAATTGAAAAAAAAAAATGATACAAAAGAGGATTTCTATTGTAGTTTTTGGAGCTATAATGCATGTGTGTTTTATATCTTATCTTTTGATTAAAATCAGTCATAGATCCCGTCTGTCTGAGCAAAAGGGCAGTCCATGTAGCTGTCTATCTAGTTGTATGGTTTAAAACAGATGAACATGGTAAGGGTAATTTTATATTCCAAAGTGAAATCACATATCTGATACTCTTTGCGGCCTTGACCGAGCTGAGTCATTATCCTAGGCCATTTCAGCAATTCACGGTTACAGAACGATCTCACCTGAAATAGAATAATGCCCAATAAAGTATATAAAGGAGAACTGTCGTCATAAATTAGATTGAATACATTTTCCCGTGTTAAATTGAAAGTATCAATATGCGATTTTTCTTTGACCAATATATCCAGTTAGTGACTCATAAACTGAAATTCAGTCACACGAGGCCACTCGAAATGTATTGACTTTGCATTTATTTACAAGCCCCAAGACAAGTTACCGTTTCTGTGAAACTATTTAGTTTCCAACAGAGAAGATAAAATATTGTTCTTCCAATTGCACCTCTTTCATAATGGAATCCTTTCCTTCAGCGTCAAAAGTGTACTTCTGTAAGTTGACCGAAAAAAAAATCAGACGTAAAATTAAAACAAAAAACAAAAAGAAAAAAATTAACAAAACCGCGAAAAACAAGAAGAAGAAAAAAAAAACAAAAACAAAAACAAAAAAAAAAAAACTAAAACGAAGGGAAATAATAAATACAAAAAATTTTCAAGAAATATTCACTATAATTACAAATGTAAAATTTCAAATGCATATTTAATTAAGCATAGAAATTGTAAGTCAGTATAACGCAAAATACAAATCCGTAATTCATAGATTTGTTTAGTTTTTATACCAAATAGTATCTAATTTACCAAAGAATACGTTTATAAACATTGCATTATACACAATACATTAAATCCATAATTGTATATTTCTGAATCAGGAATTGGGGTTAAAAGTGATTATATTTCACGTATTGTCTTTGAATTAGTTCACCTTTCATCAAAATTTCAGATACGTCTCCTAAATATGTTCTGAGCTTACTTATTTGGCCATGTTGGTTGCTTATTTTTTCCAAGGCAACTACATCAACAGGAAATATGCAAATGATGGACAATAATGTGTATAAACTATGCTAAACAGTCTTTTTAACATCCATAACACAAATGTTTTTTGCTATTAACATCTGGCCCGACAACATAAGAAAATATCTAGTTGAATGAAACGGAAAAAGATACACTATTTTGATTAGATTTATATGGCTAGTGTCATGTTTTCTGTTGTTGGGCCATTCTGTGGAACCACCCAAAGATGTTTTTCAAAGCCGAAAAATATCAACTGCAAAATATCTACACTGTTACAAAAATATTTGTTCATTCAAAAATAACTGGTGTGATTTTCACTCAGCCTAGCTAATACTATAATGTACTATACCGATTGATTGCATACATAATATGTGTTGATTTAATGAAAAGATTCCTGATAAATGAATGAAAATACTAATACCTATTGCTTTCTAAGTATCATTTTTGTGTGTATTTTTGTTTCTTTTATTTTGCTTCTGTTTTTTTTTTCTTTGGTTTTTTTTTGTTTGTGTTTTGTTTTGTTTTCGTTTTCTTTTTTGTTTTGTTTTTGTGTTTTTTTTTCGTTTTTTGTTTTCTTTTTTCTTTTTTTTTTTTTTTGTTTGTTTTTTGTTTTAGTTTTGTCCATTGTGTTTTGTTTCTTCTTTTCTTTCCTCTTTTAACTTATACCTGTTGCTTATGAGGCATCTTTTATGTGTATGTTTTTTCTTATATTTTTTTGTTTTTGTTTTCGAGCATTTTTAAGAGTATTTTTTCCCTTTTTTTTTTGGTGTTGTTTTTGTTGTGTTTTGTGTTATTTTCTTAAATCATCAAAAGCACTTAGATGTACACATCATATGGTTAGAATTCAGGTTAGCGCAGCTGAGCTTTGCAGAAAGTCTGAACTCTAACTGAAGTAGAGCTTTTTTCGGAGTGAATAACCCTAGGAGACCTGGGCATGGGCTGTTCACATAGCTTCCTAGTTCCTGTTGAATGTCAATATTTATGAACATGGAATAGCAAATACATAAATACACAGTGTATAAAAAGTCTGTGCTAATAATATCGAGACATTGAGAAGTAATATGAGAAAGTATGTGCTTCAATAAATGTAAACTCAAGTAATAGCAACATTGGAAGTGAAGCTTGGCCTGAAAAATAAGTCCATATAAATGTTCTTACCACAGACTAGACCTGTCTACACAAAGGTCAAGGCACAGAATCATTGCCATTACACAAATGTCTCACAAATCCGCAAGACCCTTTTTAGGCACTAAGCAAAGAACAATCCAACGGTATTCTTAGACTGGTTGTTTTACTTAAATTGAAACTCTAGGTTGTTACATAAGTAGCATGGACAACAAACACAAACAAAACCCTTCTGCTGTCCAACACAAATGAATCCGAAAATTGAAAAAAAAAAATGATACAAAAGAGGATTTCTATTGTAGTTTTTGGAGCTATAATGCATGTGTGTTTTATATCTTATCTTTTGATTAAAATCAGTCATAGATCCCGTCTGTCTGAGCAAAAGGGCAGTCCATGTAGCTGTCTACCTAGTTGTATGGTTTAAAACAGATGAATATGGTAAGGGTAATTTTATATTTCAAAGTGAAATCACATATCTGATACTCTTTGCGGCCTTGACCGAGCTGAGTCATTATCCCAGGCCATTTCAGCAATTCACGGTTACAGAACGATCTCACCTGAAACAGAATAATGCCCAATAAAGTAAATAAAGGAGAACTGTAGTCATAAATTAGATTGAATACATTTTCCCATGTTAAATTGAAAGTATCAATATGTGATTTTTCTTTGACCAATATATCCAGTTAGTGACTCATCAAGTGAAATTCAGTCACACGAGGCCACTCGAAATGTATTGACCTTGCATTTATTTACAAGCCCCAAGCCAAGTTTCCGTTTCTATGAAACTATTTGGTTTCCAACAGAGAAGATAAAATATTGTTCTTCCAATTGCACCTCTTTCCTGATGGAATCCTTTCCTTCAGCGTCAAGAATGTACTGCTGTAGGTTGATCGAAAAAAAATCAGACGTAAAATTTAAACAAACAACAAAAAAGAAAAAAAAAGAGAAAAAAAAAAAAAAAGAAAAGAAAAAGAGAAAAAAAGCAAAGAAACAGAAAACATAAAATGGAACAAAACAACAACAAAATGATGCATCGAAAGCATTAGGTATTGGTTTTTTTTAGGTAGGCATCGGATGTTAAAAAGACTGTCTAGCATAGTTTATACACAATATTTTCTATCTTTTGCGTATTTCCTGTTGATGTAGTTTCTTTAGGAAAAATAGGCAACCATCATGGTCAAATAAGTAAGCTTATTTCAGTCAGAACATATTTGGGAGACGCTTCTGGAATTTTTATGAAGGGGGAAACTAATTAAAAAACAATACGTAAAATATAATCACCTTTAGCCCCAATTCCTGATTCATAAATATAAAATTATGGATTAAATGTATTGTGTAAAATGCAATGTTAAAAAAAAGTATTCCTTAGTAATATTAGTTACTATTTGGTATCAATACTAAACAAGTCTGTGAATTAAAAATTTGTATATTGCGTTATGCTGATTTCCTATCACTATGCTTAATTAAATATGCACTTGAAATCTTATATTTGTAATTATAGTGAATATTCCTTGAAATTACCCACAGGTCAGAGCAAATCATTTGGCAGTAGTAACTGAACGACATTGGTAACACTAATACTAGTAGCAATTGGGAACAGAAATTATATTTTGCACTTGGACTAGCATTTTATTTCATTCATATGTCTCACGTGCACATGTATTGTTCAACATGAAATGTTTAACTTTAAGCATTACATTTGAAGGCATGAAAGCAAAGTTTGGTGGCTATTTGCTGCAATTTCTGTTCCAGCTTTTAATTTTTGTTGCTGTGCTGTCGTTACAGGAAAAGAGGGTAATAGGAATGACATATTAGACCTTTTCTTTAATTTCAGTAATATTATACTTCCTCTATTATGAACCTGTGTATTGTTTTTCATAAGAGTGTCTTATATTTTATCCATCTTAGGAAAATGTGGTTTCGTGACACTGTTATCTCTCCAAAATGACGGTTACAGGATTGACATTTTGAAAATGTCCTCACTTTTCTGCATATAATTTACCTCAAAGCATCACAGAGCCTGATCCATCCTTTTAACTTTTACATGTGCTTCAGGAATCCTCACTTGCGGCTGTCCATTGTGTTAGTCTGGGCCACAAAGGAGTGTTCTTTAATTTTGCACGGTAACGTAAGGCCATGGTAACTGGAAGGACGGTAAAGTGTGGGACAGCATAAGTGTGAGGAAAATCATACTTATGCTGTAGGTATTACAATTTGAAGCTTATTCTATTTTTAAAGCTCAAATGACAGTGACTGATAAAATTCAATAAGTTCTATGGCTGATTGTGTAATTTTTAAGAATCGTGGAATTAGAAAGCAAAAAGCATGAATGAGAGGAATTCTTAATGGATTGACCCCATTAATTCGATTTAGAAAATAAATTTGTTTATTTAGAAAACAAAATTGTACATTAAATCACAAAAAACTTTTAATAAATTTGTTTTGCAATATATACTAAGGTAAAAAATATGCTTGTTTTTATAATTGCTCTCCCCACCTTATCAAGGGAGACGCCATGTGAGAGAAATAAGCCCGAATCTGTGGAATCACCATTTCCAATGTATTCATGTATCATGGCAGGTTCCTTTGTTTTACAAAAAAGCCTTTTGAATATCCGAAACCATTTTAAAAGAATACATGTTTAAAATAAATGAACTGAAGTTCAAAGCGAATTTTATGGTATAATGACTTATTCCTGAGAGAGAAAGAAAAAAAAAAGTTTTAAAACGATGGTTCTGGAGCTGAAATTAGATGTATTGAGGAAATTCTAGATATAAATAGGGACCTTGTGTCTCTCCAAAACATACTTGTAAAATATGGTTTGGAAGCTAGCTTCCTGGAATGTCTATCCATAAGATTAGCTGTTCTGCTAGATGGAAGCAGTTATTGCATGTAAGGCATCAGATATATATTGTTACAATACCTGTACTAAGCATTGAGAGGCAGCTGAAGAAGATAATCTGTGCTCAATGTACAGTGTTATACTGGGTGTTGGAATGCCAAGATATTGCGAAAATGTAAAAACCTACTGCTTGGTTACACTAAACTGTGTCTTTCGATATGTTTAAAAAACATGGTTATTCATTCACAGCTTACCCTTTCAATATACTTTTGAATCAAGTTACAGAGTTTCCATTTCGCTTTCTCATGCCAATTTGTAGCCTGCAATGCACAACAGTACAAGTTACAGCTTTATGATTCGGATCATTGTTACCTTTGTGAGGTAAAAATGTTATTGAACACAGGTTTCAGAGATTTATTTGATTACGATTTTTTTGCAAATCTCTTAAAATCTGGTGGAATTCTTGCAATCCGAGTAGTTGTCAGAAAGACCGAGTTTTACATATCTTTTGGTTATATTGGTGAGAAAACTTATGATTTAAACAATTTTATTCTACATGGCAAATAATGTTTTGATTGTTCACTGTGTAGAAGAAAGGGTATCATTCAAATCCTGCAAGAAATATTTAATACACAAATTGGAAGCTGAACAACGCATCACATATAGTTAGAACAAACATATATTTTTGTGTCCGGTTGTGACACTGTGACACGTGATATACAGTTACGCTCGCGTTCAAGTTAACAAACGCCAAACGCACCAACGTTTCCCAAACGTTTCCCAAACACTTTCAGTGAAAGTCAAACGTTTTGCAAACGCGTAACAAACACTTTGCAAACACTTTCCAAACGCTTTACAAACACTTTGCCAAACGCTTTCAAACACTTTGCCGAACACGTTTGGTGAAAGCCGAACGTTTTCAACCACTTTTCCAAACGCTTTCAAACACTTTACACTTTGTGCCAAATGTATGTGATATTTGCACATATACACTTGGTAATCCGTTTCTAATGACAGGAATATTTTTACCAAATGTCTAAAAAGCTTATCAGCACCTAAAAATCCCAACAACATGTGCATGTCTTCATTTATGGATAAGCCATAAAAGCTCTAAGCTTAAGAAATGAATAAAAGAAAAAATGAGTCAGTGACAAATAATTCAAGGAAATATGTATTAGTCACCTTTACCTGCTAATATTTATATTGTTACTGGTAATCAACAATATTATGACATGGTCATACCTAATTAAGGAAGAAAATAAGTAAAGGCAGAAGAAAACAAATAATATGCCTACATTGACAGGTTTAAGACTGCATTTATTAGAAAGTTACAAATCTTTCAGTTGCAAGTATACCCAGTCGCTTTCATACTTTTTCTGAAAGTTAAGTTCTTGAAAAAAGGCTAACTTTTAAAAGTTGGAATGGAAATACAGATGCAGCTCAATTTAAGCATTGTTTGGCTTACTAAGCCAAGCAATAGAATTAGCTCCAGTGGAGTAAGCCAGGCGATACTCCATTGGTCCTTGGAGTAATTATATATGTTTTAATTGAAAATTAGGAACTATTTCAGAGTAAATTTATAGGCAATATCATGATAAGATCATGAATCATGATCTGATCATGATATTGACTATAAATTTACTCTGAAACAGTTTTTGAAAGATGAAGTATTCATGACATCTTAAATGAAGAATTAAGTCTTAAAATTAATTTTAGTTGAATTAGACAATTGGGTAAACGTATTTGAATCGTGTTTTATATTAATATATACAACCTACAAATCATATATCGCTCGACCTGTTGAAAATACATTTGGAGATTCTTCATCATTTAAATGGAAGTGTTTGAAATGCATAGTGTTTGAATGCGTTTGTGAATGTGTTTGAAATCGTTCGTGAATTGTTCAACGCGTTTGGAAAGTGTTTGAACCCGTTTGGAGAAGTGTTCGGTAGCTTTGTGAAAGTGTTCGAACGTTTTGTAAAAGTGTTTGAGCATTTGGCTGTTAACTTTTAGCCGGTCGTAACTGTATGTGTATTGTGTTGGTAAGGCAATAAACACACACACACACACACACACACACACACACACACACACAAAGATAAACAAATCTACTATAGGGTGAAATTGTCGTGGGCCCAAAGTATTGCTCTTGTTGGGTCATAGTGCACCATGATGTTGGACCCTGTGTTATGTGCCAACCTTTTGATTTGTAGCCTATATTTGGCCCAATGAAGTGTTTAATTCAGATTGCTTTTGTTTGAAACATATATGTGTTCGATTGTAGGTCTAATGTTCGATAGCATGCGTGGTGTGCATTTTGTTCTTTGTGTTCTGTAAAATGTCATAGTTTTATCTGTATGTTTTAGTGTCAGAAAAATCCGAAGTCCAAATGCACATGGTGAAACAATTGTATATCGTGATGAAACGTAACTACTGACGACTACGTTCTACACCCAATTTTATTCGTTTTTTTTTTTTTTTTTTTTTTTTTTTTTTCAAAAACATGTGGATGTGCCATGTGCCAAGAACAATCACCCTGTCCAAGTAAATTTTTTGAAGAGTGAGCAGGACATAGTAGCCATCTGCATCGCCGAGATCCCTATTGTGGAGGTTGAAACCCATGAGCGGCTTATCTGGCGGCTGGTTGATTCTTAACCATGAAGAAAGTATTAGGTTTGATGTAAACATTACAGCCAGTCTGCAACCATTTTGTCTTCGACTAGTCCAGTGCATGTATTTCTCCCCCTGTAATTTCGAACAGCAGGCCAATGAAAAAAACGGTTTTGTATGCCAACATGTTCAGGGGAACTAGGGCCATACTTCGCCTGTTAAAGGGATAGAATCAAAAGTCTGACAACACAATGGATAAGATCATTGAGCTCATGTAACAACTCTACTACGTCATTTACTGTGGCAATTCAGGGATCAATCTCAGAATTGTGGGTCTGGACCACTTAGGAAAGTGGGACCATGGTATGCCATAGACTTTCAGACAAGTGGCCCGAGTTTCCCTCCCAGGACTCTCACTGTCAATTTGTGCAAAAGGCCACAAGCTACAAAGCTTTCTGTGGCAACCGCTATGCATTATGATGCAGAACTTTTGGATTTGAGCAGAATATTAACATTGCTGGTTGGCAACACAGGGCATTCCTGTCAGGAAGATCCCTCAGAGTCTCCAGACTAGTACACTTTATTAGTTGCATTGCCTAAGGCCACCGATGATCTACTGTTATAACTTCTTCCTTTTCACACATATTGTGATGTACTTTTGGGAAACGAAGAGACAATGGGATATTGTGTGCTGTAGATACTGCATGCTGCATGCATTATCCTGTTACTGGATTCTTTTGTCAACTGTGGGCAAGGAGCTCACTGACATAGCACTAGCCTGTTATTAACCCTTTCACACCGATGAAAGTTGTTCTCCCCGTTGTTGTAATTGCCTCCCCCCCCCCCCCCCATCATAACACTGCCTCCTCTGTAGTGGTCATGTTCAACCATACATACTCTTTCAAACATCTAAGAAGGCATTCGTCAAACCCTTATTCTTCCATTGTGGAAATCCAAGCAGAAACAATGCTGGATAGGGGTGTTCTGTCTAGGCATCAGCAGCACAATTGAGACCTTGTTATAATAGATAGACATTATTCTTTAACCAGGGTACCTGGCTCAGTGCAAAAGCTCTGATCTTCCGCCAGGCCCTGGATGATACGCCGGATAGATATGATGATGAAGCGATGACATTCATAAAATATAACTCTCTATACATTGAAAATATAGGTTAACTGAATATAATATATGATACAATAAAAGAGTATCACAATCTGAAACATACACCAACAGAGACAACATAGTCTTACAGATATAACTTAGGTGGAGTAAAAGCAAATGAAACATTCAGTGAGAAGGGGAAGGGGGGGGGGGGGCTTTACATATTAATGTAGGGCTATGGAATGAAAAACTGGAGCACAAGCTCTGGGCATCAGATCCAATCCCCCCAACACAAAATTGTTGTCGTACCAGGCTATTATCTGACGACCGGAGCCAGCCAGGCCTTAAAACATGAAAGTAAAGGTGCATTCCTTACATCTAGATGGAGAGACACCCAGGCGACTGCACCTCTGTGGGTCATCGTTCCCTAGCCAATATTTAGACAGGAGGGTTGCACATACAGTACAATGAATTGTTGAATGAAGACCTAGTATTATAAGAGTGCATTTCCGATACTTTATGGAATTTTGATGTGATGTATTCAGGCATGAGGTTATGCGTAGCCCTTTACATAAAGACACGACTATGCAGATTTCTTCTTTGTTGTAGTGTTAAAATATTGGAGAGGTTATGAAGTTTCGAAATTGGTTTATATCTATTTGATTTGTTTATTATCATTAAAGCATGGTTCTGAAGAACTTTGAGTCTATTTTTAATTGGCAAAAACAGGAGTTCTATACGGAATCACAGTAGTCCATGTAGGGAAGAGCAAGTGACATGTTCAGAGTCAAGAGAAGACGTTAGGCAGATATTTGCTTGCTCTTCCCAACATGGCAATTCAGCAATTTACTTTTGTGGCAACATGTTCTATATGTTTGGAGAAAGACAAAGTGTGGTCAAGCACCACCCCCAACTACTTGAAGGAATCAACCTGCTCAATAGCAGCATTGCCAATATTAATGTCTCATTGTGGGCATATCAGAAGTCTGCTGGATGTGCTGAAAATCATTATTATTATTTTTTTTGGGGGGGGTGGTGTTTATAGTTATTTTCCTGGCCTTTAAGCAATCAGACACATTTTCAAATTCAGAATTCAAGGTCATTTCGATGATATTTATGTCTTTTGCGAGACATGTAATACCGTGTCATCGGCATACAGTAGGGTTAGTGGAAAATTTGATGCAATCAGGTAGATCATTGATATACAGAATGAAAAGCAGAGATAGAATTATAGAACCCCAAGGGACACCGTAGCTGTAAGCTCTTGCCTCAGACAAGCAGCCATCAACAACTGTCTTCTGAGTTCTATCAGTGAGATATGATTTGAACCAGCTGAGTTCTCTGCCCTCGACACCGTACACCCCCAGCTTCTGAAGCAGAATTGGGTGGTCCATAGTGTCGAAGGCCTTCTTTAGAACTAAAAACACTACACCGCAGAAGTTCCCATTGTCTATGTCAGTACGAACAGAGCACAGGAAATGAGTCCGAGCTGTTGATGTAGAATGCGCTTTTCTGAATCCTGATTGACCATGAGCAGCTGGTGTTGAAAAGGTAACCACTCCAGCTTTTAACAGTCTGGTACTGAGTTGGACAAGGCCAGTAGCCTTATCATTAGGCAAATGTTGAAACTGAGAGCATACATATTCAGTAGTCAACAGAGTAAAGTAAAAGACAGCCTGGGTCTGCATTTCTTGATTCTTATACATAGATTCCGGCATCCTGCTGGCCAGGTTTTCACTGATGCTGGCAAAAAAAGTCATTAAAAATATTGGCCATTCTGTCAGCATCAGTGATTTCAGTTTCATGGTCAATAAGTTTTGTTGGGCCAGAAGTAAATTTGGATGGGATTATTTTCTTCAAAGATCTCCAAAGTTCCTTATGATTGTTTGAATTTTGTATAATAGAATACTCAACAAAATCTTTCTTTAGTTTAGCAACTAAATTTGTGACCCTGTTTCGAATTCTCTTTGCTTTGGCCCAGTCAGCAGGAGTTCTCTGCTTTAGATCTGAAATAATCACGATCATTGCAGAGTGACCTTCACTCGTCTGTAGCTCAGTGCGGTTCATTGTCCCTCAGTTTGATGTTTACATGACGGCCATGTGATTCGCAGATTGGTAGTAAAATATCATTGAATTTACTCCGAGCCAAAAGTCGGATAATCTTCTTCCAAAACATTAGTCCAATCTGCAGTGCCATTTGGTCCTGAAATTTATCCAAGTTGAAATCCCGGTACGTCCTTGCTTTAATAATTTTGATTTTACCTTTGGGTCGAAAACCTTTCGTGGAACAATAAACTAAACTATGATCGTTTAGGCCACAATGAACCACCCCAGATTTCAGAGCCATTTCAGGTCTATTGGTAAAAAATCAGGTCAATGGTACTCGAGGAATGTTCAGTGACCTGTGTTGGGTCATGAGTGAGCTGAGAACAATGTCTGTAATGTTCCAGCCTCTTAATAGAGTTATCATTTGAACCTTCATAGTTATTATTAATGTCGTCAAGTAAATCAGTCTTACAGTCATCATGACATATAGCATCTAGTTGTTGTTCAAAATCCTGAATGTTTGGAGGCAAGGAAATATTAGGTGGTCGGTATAGCCCTCCTACAAGGACAGGCTTTGTTTTAGGAAGTTTAAATTTTAGCCAGAGTGTTTCAAAAGAAGTTGTGGACTGAGTATTGATTCTTTCATATGAGAATCTGTCACTTAGGTAGTTGCAGAGTCCATCGCCTCTCTTGAGGGTATGGTCCTGTCTCTCCATATGGTAACCTGGATTGAGAAGCTCCTCATCAGAATAAATATCATTTAGCCATGCCTCGGACACAGCAAAAACATCTCAAGCTTTAGAGATATGCATTTAACACAGTTGATAAATTTTGGAAAAAATACTTCGAATATTAATGTGGCCAAACCGGAAACCCTTTAAACACTTAATACCATCAAGCACGTGACTCCTAGCGGGCTGACCTTTGTCATCCCGCGAGGAGTCGTGCGCAACATTTTCATAATCACAAGGTTCTTCATCACATGAAATGGGCAAATGAAGATCGATGTCCACACTGTTGTTGAAAAAAAAAAATCACTACAGTCTGGCAGGCAGCACGTTTGGCAAAAATCCATGGCTTGAGACTATCTGGCAATCTGTTGTATTCGTGCGTTGAAAGTGTTAAGGACAATTTAAAAGAACATTTTGATGTTACTGTAACAGCTAGTGAAGTGAATGAGTTAATTACGTGACGTGAGAGTAATATTATGGAAGGCCTTGAAAGCATTTATATTGTACACCTTATGTATGGTAACTCAAACCAACTGTGTTCTCATCTTGCATACTTGTGTTCTATTATGGTGCAGTCGGGTGTTGTTTTAAAAATATTGCAGATAGGTTTCATTTTGCCATTTTTTGTTTAAAAAAAGAAAAAGAAAAAAAAAGTGAAAAAAAAACTCTTCATCCAAACTTGACTCGTAATTTTCGATATCTAATCAAACCTCAACACACAGCTAACGTGCTGACCTACTGATAGTATGGCAGCAGCCAGTAACCCATTTTAGGGTGGATAGGTAGAAATGGGCTGCACCCCTCTCCATGAAATTATGTGCTGTTTTGAAAAAGGGACAGAGGCAATTTTTGGTCTCTAAACTTGATGTTGCAAAACGCTTCGACAGCATATTACATGGGGGATTTTTCTATAAACCACTGGATGTATTGCCACCTTCCCACTGGAAGCTGCTTTTACTGTGGTATCATCAGTTGAAGGGTGTAGTGAAATGGAATGGTGCCCAAAAAAGTCGAAAAAATATGATGTTTGGAAAAGACTATTCACGCAACAGTCCTCTTGGTTTATGAATTCTCAATACATTAAGTGTGAGGGAGGGATGCGTGAATATACCAGGTGTTCACTTTAAAAGCATACGTGAATGTGGTACACACGTTGATCAGTGTATCAATATGAATGAGCGAGCTGTTTATAGTCTCATCTTGGCTGGGATGTCATATCTCAGGTTGAGTTAGGATGCTACAACATAATTGTGCCAAACCTTAGGACTTCCTTCCATTTCGTATTGTTTGGAATGTTTGCATGTAGCTAATTATTTGAAACGATTGGAGTTATCACACGGTAAAGTTCTGAAACAGATTCTGGGTTTCACTTTAATATTGTACCATTCGTCTCCTTTGGCGGCTTTACATGTCACTGCAGTGGAGGAAATTTTAAGTACAACACTGATCATTGTTTCGGAGAACGAATATTGCTGCAGTGAAGATATAACATCTGTGAGATACCCTTAGGTGATTCCACCAATCTGGGCGCAAACTGACAACATGAACCTAGGAATATAAATTTTATCAAAATAGCGTAGTGTTTGCTATATTATCCTGGCCATATCTCAAATTATCGTAGTACATTGTCGGTCGACCAATTTTCAAAGATTCCATTTTCTTGAATAATTGATTTGGTCAGAGGCTACTGCGAAATACCATTACTGTTATGGACGTTTAAAACAGTGGATAGCATAGTATTAAACATAATGTTTATCATATGTTGCCTATTTTCTGGTCATTTTGTGTCCTTAGGTAAACATAACCTACCTACAGCGTCAAATCACTAAGTTAGCTTAAGTCAGAACACATTTAAGAGCGAGTTTGAAGTTTTGGCTCAGGGCAAACTAACTTCTAAGACACGAAAGAAAACACTAGTCACATTAGATCCAAGTTCCTGATTCAGACATATATAAAAGGTGTAATTTGCAAGGTGAAATTATGGATTCAATACATTGTTTATAATGCAATGTTTATATTACAAAAGTATTTCTGGTAACAGGGATGGCTTTGGTAAGAGGAAGGACATTTTACATTTATCACTGACTTAAAGTATGTAAATGGCAGTGTTATGCCAATCCATTCATATTATCCTAAATGCAGTAATTACATAGAATTCATTTTTTTTGCATTTTAATGGATATTACTTCAAACTACCCATAGCTCAAATAAAAAAATGACAGTTGCCAAAGGAACCACAATGCCAACACTGTATGCAATTGGTAAGAGGATATTTTGCATTTATTGTGAAGTAAGGTTTTATTTTGTTCATATGGCTCACGTACATCTGGTTTGTTATACGTAAAACGTTTCACTTTAAGCACAAGTTTGAAGATATGTCAGCAAAATTTGCTGGCTGCTTGCTGCATTTCCTGTTCCAATTTGTGATTATTGTTGTTGGCCTCTGGTAATAGGAATAATATTTCAAACCTTTTCCCAATATGAGTAAAGTTGTCCTCTCTCTTTTGTCACCTTGCATATATATGTTTCACAGGAGTGTCTTATATTTTGTCTGTCTAGAGGCAATGTGGTTTCATTGAACCTGTTATATCTCCACAATGATGGTAATAGTAGTACCTTTTTTTAAAAACCTACCCTACTTTTAATGGATGCTATTTACTTCAAAACATCGGAGAGCCTGCTCAATCCCTTTAACTTCCTAGTTGTCTGTCGTAAACCGTCATTTGTGGCTCCCCCCTTTCTTAGTCTGGGCATCAAAGAAGTATTCCTTATAATCTGCACGCTACTTATAGACTGTGGAAACAGGCATGATGGAGAAGTGTGGGACAGCATAAATGTAAGGAAAAATCACATTTGTGAGGAAGGTATAATTTCTAGTTTATTATAAAAGCTCAGATATCAATGAAACATATAATCCTTTTTAGTTCAGCTGAATTGTCAGTCAGCTGAGCTTATCTTATGGTCCTCTGTCCTTCGTCGTCGTCATGTGGCCGGCCGCCTTCAACAATTCATATTTTCAACTTCTTCTCCACAACCGTCTGCCAGATCCACTTCAAACTTGGTGGGGATATGGCTTGGGTGGGTCTATACCAAGTTTGTTCAAATGGTCATGGTCCAGTGTTTTTTTAACTCAGCTGATAATTCAGCTGAGCTTTTAGGAGGGTGAGGCATCCGTCATCCATCTGGCATCCGTCGTTGTCCATTGTCCGTCATCACCCTCCACTCACAGTTCACATTTTCGACTTCGGCTCAAAAACCATCAGCCAGATCCACTTCAAACTTGGTGGACATGTGTCTTGAGTGGGACTCTACCAAAGTTGTTCAAATGGTCATGGTCCAGTGCTGTTTGGATTTTTCATGATTTTTTTCTGTCCATTTTGGGGGGAAATCATAAAAAATCGTCTTCTCTGAAACCGCTTGCCCAATTGCTTTGATATCACACAGAAACACTTCCTGGGACTTCTAGTTTCTAATTGTTTACCAGGCGGCGCTGTAATTCTCTTCTATTTTTTTTTATGAATTTTTGTGTGTTATAGCTATCTTCGACTTCTTCTGCAGAACCATGACTCAAATTAAGCTGAAACATGGTGGATATGTTCTTTGTAGAAGGGTCAAACAAGGTTGTTCACTATGTGGGAATGCTGCGGATTCCTGATTTTGAACGATTTTTTCAATTTGGTTACTTGTTGGTCAATGCAGCTTTCCTATCGATTACTATGTGAGTCAATGGACATTCGAATGCAAATTAACATTTTTGACTTCTCCAAAACCGTCATCCATATTGAATTCAAACGTGGTGGCAATGTACCTTGGGTGGGTTTCTACCAGGTTTCTTCAAATGGTCACGGTCCAGTGATTTTTGGATTTTTATTGACTTTTTTTTTTTTTTCATTTTTTTGGAAACTTAAAAAATCTTCCCTGAAACAGCATGGCCAATTACTTTGAAATTGTAAAGGGACACTTCTGGGAACCCCAGACCATAATTTGTTCAACAGGTGGCGCTGCAGTTCTTTTTTCTATTTTGTTTGTGAGTTTTTGTATGGTTTTTGCTATTTTTGACTTCTCCAAAACTATCTCTTAGATTGTGCTGAATCTAGGTGGATATGTTCTTTGTAGAAGGATCACACAAGGTAGTTTACCAGCTAGTGTTGCTGTGGATTCCTGATTTTTAACGAATTTTTCAACTCATGTACTTCTTGGTCAGTGCATACATTCCTATTGTTTACAATATAAGTCAATAGGAATTGCAATAGTAATTCACATTTTCGACTTCATCTCCAGAACCGTTAACCAGATTCACTTCAAACTTGGTGGGGATTTGTCTTGAGTAGGTCTCTACCAAGTCTATTCAAATGTTTATGGTCCAGTGATTTTTGGATTTTTAATGAATGATTTTGTCCGTTTTAGGGGAAATCTTTAAAAATATTCTTCTGCGAAACCGCATTGCCAATTACTTTGAAATTGAATTGGAACATTCCTGAGGACCCTCAGACTTTAATTTGTTCAACAGGTGGTGTTGCAATTTTTTTTCTACTCTTTTATGAATTTTTGCACGTTCTAGCTATTTCGACTTCTTCTCCAAAACTAACTCTCAGATTGTGCTGAAACTTGGTGGATATGTTTCTTGTGGAAAGGTCACACAAGATTGTTCACCAGGTGGTACTGCTTTGAATACCTGATTTTTAACTAATTTTTCAATTTGAGTATTTGTCGGTCAATGCATACATTCCTATTGTTAACTATGTAAGTCAATGGGAATTGAATAGTAGTTTACATGTTCAACCTCATCTGAAAACCGTTAACCAAATTCACTTCAACCTTAGTTGGGTTGTGTCTTGGGTAGGTTTCTACCATGTTTATTCAAATGTTCACGGTCCAGTGTTTTTTTGTTTTTTTTGGGGGGGGGGATTTGTAGGACTTTTTTTCTTGATTTGACATGCCTGTTGATTGCCATGCAAATCAATGGGGATTGCAAACTCATTGGGATTTGGAATGCTAATTGGCAATTTTTTTCGACTCCTTGACCTTGATGGTGGTTGTCCTGAGCAAAGGCCAGACTGAGACAGTACATGGGTGACCTTAACCTCCTTTCCAAGGTCACTGGGACCCAGACACTTACTTGAGTGTTACTTTTCACTTTGTAACTTGAGAACTGTGGAAGGTAGGACCTTGATGTTGAACTTGTTGGTAGTCCTCTATTTAGGAAAGATAGAGACTGTACATTAGTGACTTTGATCTCATTCTCAAAGTCAGAAAGCCACTAACATGGATTTTTCTGGTTGTGTGATAAACTGAGAAGTATTTGTACTGTGACTTTGATCTTGTGCATGGGGATGGCCCTCTTTGAAATTGCATAGGGACACTTCTGGGTATGAGGGTAATACATGTACAGTAGGTGAGTGACCTTGATCTCATTTCCAGGGTCACAAAGCGAGGTGCATGAAATTCACTGTTTATAGGGTAATTTGAGAACTATTTAGGGTAGGACATTCATATTGTACATGCTAGTTGTCCTTAATCAGGGACAGCCTTAGACAGTAGATGAATGACCTTGACCTCATTCCCAAGGTCATAGGGCCACTTGCTCAAATTTTACTGTTCACGTTTTCGGGAAGGGACACTTTGACATATTTTCCCTAAGCTGTGTTAGTTCTATTTAGGTCCTGGTTAAAAGTGGCTCTGTGCAGGATCTTAAACCCACTGAGTGCCACATTTTGGACTGAGTCAACAGCTCTCTTCCATGTGCTGGGGGTGGGTGGGTGGGGGGGGGGGGCAATGCACTTAAGGCACACTAAGGAAAACTGTTGATCTGGATTATAAGAAAAGAGTAAGATATGAGGGGATAAAATCCACCAATGGGACAATAACTCTGTCTATATCTTGGCAATTTGCTACAATATCTGCAGCAAATGTGACTCGGTATATTTCCAAACCATGCTGTTCAAACTGTTTCTAAGCCAAAACATACTGCATAGTAAATAGAACTTTGGATTGGCGGGTTCCAGCTTGATGAAAGACAGTATTTCTGCTCTGCTTCTTTTAAATTGGCCACCTCACATGGCCACCTTCATCAAGCCATTTTATTAAGGACAGGAAGCTAATTCCAGGACATAGTCAGTAACTTAGAAGGCGTGTGGAACAGCAGCTGAATGACGAAACTTGAGCTTGTGGTCACAAACATTGAGAAAATATATTATGAAAGACTGTAGACCAGGCACAGGAGGTTTGCTTGGTGTCTTTATAGGGATGTGTTTAAAGCATCCAATTGTAGCAGCAGATTTTCTCACTGTTAATTCTACGGGTGAGGTATCCACAATCACACCTGTGAGGTATAAGCATGGCTATTTGAAGCAATCAAGCTGAATTGAACGACCAAGGTATGCTTGCAAAAATTATGACAGAAGCTATATATGTCTCCCTTGTTAAAACCATTGTAAATTTTACTCTTGCTATGCACTACATTATAGAACAAACGATTCAAAAAAAGGATAGTAATGTGTCTCCATTATTCATTTGTGTCCACAGCTATATATTCGTCACAATCATGCGCTGTAAACGTAATTTCATTAAAATGATGCAAGCAGCCAAATTAAATGCATTATCACTTTGATTACTACAATCTAAAACCTTATCGGTGATCCTCTTTTCATGAATGGTCCAATATGCTGAGTCATGGAAACTCAGGATAAATGACTTTCCTGTAATGATTTAAACTATGTCCTCATCATCATGTTCCATTAGTTTGGTTTCCAGATACCTTAGTGAGTAACCATGATTTTCATCCAAAAAATTGTCCATGAGTTCTGAAACTCCTGGAATGAATATTGAAACTCTTCATTTTCAACTATAAACTCAGAGAGCTTACTGAATGATTCCTCTCAGAAATTACCATTTGATATTTCAATATTTGGATCATGAAGAAATGATTGAGCACGGGATCGATGATACCTAGCTTTGGCATAAGCCACCTTGTCATGCCTTCCTTTGGCATGCATCAAGAGTGTTACTTACAACTCTGAATTTTCAGCACTGCTTATTGTTCTTCTTCTTCTTTAGTATTGTACCTTTCTGTCTCTAATCAAAAGTTCTGAACAGAACATACAATCCCTTTTGATGACAATATGTGGAAAGTTTTCACCATTGTTTGGGTGCTTAATCTTCCTCTAAAAATACAGTTGTCCTTTTTCCCGCAGCTATGGAACTTCTGCACATGTAATTTTGGCGGTGAAGAATATAAATTCTTAGATGTGTTAAGTTCTCAGTTGTTTCGTGAGGGCTATCTCCCAATTCTAAGTTTGACAACGGGAGTGTCCTTCGTCCAGTGTCCTGAAATTAAATTGCTTCTGGTGAGGTCTTTTCACAGTTTATGTAAGGCACACTCGATGCTTGGAAAAACGGATAATTATGCAATACGTGTACAGGTGACCATTTTGAAAGGCATTTGCATAAAATGCGCAGCACCTAGTAACATTAATGTGAGGCCAATGGTTTACACATACCTCTGCTCCATGAGGTTTGATAGTATTTAAAGTAGGCTATAGTTTCTACGGGCAAGATTAGCCATATATAGGCCTAGACTAGCATCCTCATGGTACTGAGACCATTACATGTCAATATCATAGTTAAAGATTATTTCAAGCCTAAAACCGTCCAAATACCGATACATCTATCAACATGGACATCACTAGACATAACAGAAAGACTTGAATAACCATGAAGCAATACATTATGGCCGAACGCATGAACCACAACCACTGCATCTAGCGAAATTGTACTGCGATATCATTAACTACAGAGAAAATCCAAATATACACAGGTCAAAAAGTGGTCATTTAGTATGTTCTGATGAGAAGTTAGTTACATGATGTTTCGGGTGGCTGGCTCATTATTGTTGCTTCTTAAGTAATTAAATCATACAAAAACACAATAAGCTGTTTTGATAAACAAAACGTTAAAGTGTTGTAAGTATGGAATCGTTTATTGACAACAAGTATTCAATATAAAAACATATTCGTAAACATTTAAAGACATTAACTGTGCGTCTCTGTCGTTCTGATGGACCCCAAACTAGTGGAGCGGCAATAATGTTCTTATCAACCTTTTGTCTAAAGAGAACCTGCAAGACTATTGTATTTTGTGGTTGTTTCCTACTCTCCTTTCGTACATCTTAGTTCATGATCAAAGCTAATGGTGTAATTTATTGGTTATGCATATAGAATTTGTGAAGCTATGTAAGACAAGGTATATATGCAATGTATTTCAGGAATAAAGTTCCTTTTCTTTCCAGCTTGGCCACAGAATGGGTGTGTTGAGGTGTCTCTCTCGTGCTTTCCTGCCGAACGCAGCATCTTGTGGAAAATGGAACTTAGAATGGACCGGGGATCTTCTTAAGTGTTGCCAGACAGCACATCCCATATGAACAAGCCCTGGGTAAAGGTGCAACACTTTACAATGTGATCATCAGTGAATTACAATCCATTTTAGTGGCCAATGAACATGTGAGCACCTTGGCTGAGTCAACCTACACCATTCTGGCCACCTTTTCGTGAACGAAAACATTATTTCTGGTGACAAACACCCAGTTGAGAATTAACATACATGGATCTGGTTGAGTTTTTACAAATTTTGCTCTTGTACCCAACTAGGTTCTACATTTTGTGCAGACAATGTCTTGACTTGCTGTGAGCATGGAAGTACCATTAGAACCTGAATGTAACACCCATTCTTTGAGAAAGCATATACGATGAACCACCAGAGAATACACCCGTACTTGATTCTACTGTATTCTTCATTCCAAAGGACTGTTGCCCACTAAGAGCTTGCCAGACGAAAGGAACAGCATCCAAATTACAGACACTTCAAGTTTTAGCATAGGTTACAACCTGTATAAACCTAAGATATAATTTTTTCATGCGCACATTCTATACATATACATATAGCTTGACCTATATTCACATTGCGTATTTAGCACATTTATCCCTTTTTGCTCTCAATATTGGCTCATCACTGGAAAAACTTGATCTCATAGTTATGGGCAAAGTGCATTTCCACTGTAATCCTAAGCAACTTGCAGATTGAGTTCTGAAAGGAATGAGAAGCAATAAAACTATGGTAGTTTACATTACTTGTCAATTGCCTGACTGCACCTGCCCCGATAAAAACATTATATTTGGATCTATTGTGGTAGACTTAATATCACATAAAAGTGTGTATGATCTGAGCAATTATCCTGAACTGCAGCCATGGTGCTGTGAATATCCTGCTGTCGACACGCTACCCTGAGCACATCACCGTTCACACACTTTCGAAAACAAATACCAGACATGTAAGAAAATAACCTAAGCGTGGCAAAGGGACAATGTCGGAGGACAGACAAAAATAATGGCTTTACTCTGCTATCAAACAAACACACATACACACACACACACACACACTTTTTTTGAACACGCAAGAAACCAATGCAATGCACAGCAAAACACACTTTTAGTTCTAAAAACTATGTTTGTTTGATTCATATACAGGCTTAACCCAAAGCAGAACATAGTTTAAGGTGCTAGTTATTTTGGTTAAAATACAACCACCGATGCTGCAATCTCATTGGCTGATTGACCTTACCTATGAGAGAATTAATTTCTAAAAATATTTCACATTGTTAAAATCTTGTGAACTCTTTATATCTTATCAGTATTTGACAGAGTCACTCTAGGTACTCCCAAAACCCAGCCCATTCCCCTCGTCGAGCTGATCATCATCATCATCATCATCATCATCATCATCATCATCATCATCATCATCATCATCATCATCATCATCATCATCATCATCATCATCATCATCATCATTCCATTTCCGCATTTTTAGACAAAACTGTTACTTTTCTGGAAAACTAGTGTTCTTCTTATTGAGGCAGTTACGTTTATTCATGGTCAGTTTTGTCATTTGTACAATTCTTAATATTTAAAACTTTTGAATATCATATTTTGTCCGGTTCCACAAAGCCAGTTTTGATGGGTAAGCTACCCATTTATGTATATCTGGATTGCGTGTATAATATGTCTTTGATATTTCTGAATCTTTTGCTCATATGTAATGATACAGTTCTCGCCACCAAGCGAGTTGACAAAGGACCTGTGTTCATGGCCAGTCGAAATGATCGTGCATTTTCCAATCACAGGTTTTCATAACAATAGTCTGCACAGATTGAGACAGCTCACCAGACTTTGGCAATAGTAAGTATAAGGCTCTTCACTTACGTGAGTTCTACAAGGCAGGAGATGGCCGAAAAACAAATTAAAACATAATGATGATATACAAAAATTAAAAATAAAAAAGACATAATAAACAAACAAACAAACAGCAAAAGCCCCCCCCCCCAAAAAAAAAAGACAAAAACCAAAAAAAAAAAAAAAAAAGCAAAAAAACACCAAAGTACATACACACACACACAAATAAAAACAAGAAGAAAAAACAAATAAACAAAAAAATCCCCAAAACCCTGAATTCGTATTTTATCCTTTGTTACCTTTGAGTGTGGTATTTCTCATGGGCTGTGTCTGTTCCAAGATACAAAATGGGTCATGGGAGTCTATATCATTCATTTCAATTTATATTTCCTTTTTTGCTAGCCCCTAGCATTTGTTTCCTCTCATACATACATATAATTTCACCATTTAGCCAAGACATAATGTGCATTCCCCACACTTTCTCCTCTCCCATGGTGTGGGGTATATGCCTCCTCTGTCTGTCACTTGAAAATTTGCATGCTTTGTTCTGGATATGGTTCCCACCACAATAGTCAATATATCATACACTTTTCTGCACGTCCTACTTTCCACTTATGTTTCACCTTTTCCAGGTTTAAAATACCTGGTCAACTCTGGAATAACAGCATTTATCCCTTATTAGTTTCATTTGTTAACCTACTCACCTTTATGCCATCATCAATTTTTTTTTTGTCACGAGTTTTCTCCATTCCATGTTTCTAGAGCTGTCTTCCTGATAAATGATTCCCACTTATCTGCCTTATCCATAAATTAAGATGAATACCCTTCTACTAACTTGTTAATATACTGAACCTACAAGGTCTGCCTCTAAAGCGCCTTGATACATATTTTCCCGTACTACTCTATCGAGGTTTAACTCTCAAAATCTGTAAATTGTATGCATGAAAGCGTATTTTTACTCTGGCAAATCCTCCACTCTCAAGTGTCTCATTGCTTCAATTTATCATTCTTATTGCCGTTAACAAGTTAGAAGTGACATTTTTTCTTCTTGATGTTTAGTTAATCTTGAATCTTTTTTTTAATAGTTGGGTTTTAGTTTGTGGACATGCTAAAGTATTTTTCTGAGCTATTTGTCCCATACTTTCTTTCTGAGTAGGAGACTTCCAGACAATTACGTTGAAGAACAACTGCTTGTAGTATATAAATTTTGTGAGACTGGAATGTGAAACACTGAATCTGGCAAAACTGTGGCTTCTACGCTGCTCCTGCCATGGGTATACTGGGCTGTGTTACAAGTCAATGCAGGTACAAGTTGACTTGGACGTAAGGGACTGCTTATATTCTATTGCTATCATGCGGAGAATCAATAATGCTCCACCGTTGATGGCAAAGAGCCATATCTGAAAACTAACACGTTCTTACCAAGAGCTGCTCACGAAGCATTATGCTGTGTGATTTGCGAGTTCGCAAATTGCGATTACTTGCATACAGCTATATATACTGTTGGTAAGTTACAGCCCGTTGGTTCCGAGCTATGCCCTGTGACCATGCCATTTCCTAGCTCTACAGGATCTTAGACAATCCCAAGCTATGCTGTGGATAAACAGCCAGATCTCATATAAGCTGGTGCCCAGCGGGTTCCCAGATTGTGGTAAGCTGGTTTCCAGCTATGCTGTATGACTAACTACTTCTATGCTGGGTGCCAGTTCCCACCTATGCTGCATCTTTCCACATTGTAATGACTTACTTGCATTGGCCCCAGCTGTGCTGTGTGATCAGCACATTCCCAGATTCTTATGACCTGCTTCCATGGTTCCGTGGCAGCTACCAAAATTGTGCTGACCTGCCTGCATAGTTTGCAGCCAGGCTGCATAAACCAGTTTGCTGCTAAACTTGTGACCAGCCAGTGAACAGAATGTGACTACCTCATTCCCATTCAGTCACAAACGCTGTGTTACAGCATGACCAGCCTGCCTGTTGCACGGCTTGATATGAAGCCCTTTTTGCTAGTGGTTGAACTGTACTTCCCATCCAAATTCCACACAAATCAGTAGTAGTGGGTTCAGTACCTTGCGTCAATATATAAACTGTTAATGTAAAATTTTGGCAGTTCAATTCCTTGCAACATTGTGTGGCAAGTCTGTAAGTCTGGGGGTGCAGGGAATGATGCCACTAACAAGAACAAGTATCTGTTGTATAAACGTCAGATGACGGTTTTTGTCTACAAATCAAGAAAAATATTTGACAACTGTTCAGCATATCCACAAAAATTGTGCAAGTTTGAATAGATCGTGTGCAAAATGATGCACAAGTTGACAAAGTCTCCAGAGCACTGATGCATCAGTTCAATGGAGTCAATGCAATCGCACGCATTACACTTAGGACTGAAATTTATCACTATAATAACGATACATTTCTCTGATAAGTCACCAGCATTGTGTATAATGTATATTGGATAAAACGTACCCATCTCAGACCAAACTGTGGGGAGGATTTCGGTGGTGTGAACCATATTGACGCAACGCTGTGCAATTTCACCGGCAACACGAAAGAATGGTGTTGTTCCTCTATGCTCGCTTTAGGCCTACAGTAAATTTCAAACTCATTTTTTCTCATTCTTCTCTTTCAAATAAGCTTTTTAACCATTTAGAAATTGATCAAACACTATTTTTGTAAAATTTTGAAATATTATTTTGAAATTTTTTATTAAGTTTATGTATCTTCTTGTGGGGATGCGCGTAAGTTTTTTTTTTACTAAAGATAGCTGAAAATCTGTTGTTTTTTTTTCACCTGTGGCAATTTTAAAGTTTACCACTTGATTGGAAAATGACGCTGACTGAAACAAAGGAAATGGTCGTATTTGATCATTGCCAAAGCAACTGAGAAACATCAGAGAACCAGTTAAGCTAGGATCATAAAACATTAAAGTTGATAGATCTCATAAGGAGCTACACTCAGTTCCAAAGGCAATGACCTTGACATATTTTCAAGGTCCCTAGTGTCAATTTCCTATAAATTGTATGCGTCCGATATCGCTAGAATGAAACAGGGTCATGAATCTTTATCACCTTTTATCCCCGAATTTCATGTGTGCACTGTTGCAGCAATTAAATAAACCAGAATCATGAATCTTAATCACCTTTTATGGATTCTGAGTGAAGTTTGATGCTCAATGACCTTGCCCAAATTTCCAGAAGGTTAATTCTCTGTGACCTTCCTGTTAAGAATACCGGAAGATCAATGTGAGATAAGGGCTCTTGGGCTATTGTGATAGCCTGTGTATTTGCGTGTGTCCATCTGCCAGTGCGTCTCTGTAAATTTCTTGCACATGTTACCTAAAGTACAGAGATATAACGTACATTTACACACTTTCATTTGCACACTTGTACACTGAATAAAATGTCTAACTCTGGAAAACACAATTACAGCCTGCATAATAACACAATTAGCTAATATATTGTGCACTTTCAAAAGATTATTATCACCAGCAATTAGGTAATTTAGAAATGGTTAAAAGCTAAAAAGATTTGAGAAAACAACAAACGTCAATGTTTGCCTCAAAAGCAAAAAATCGTCAAAATTCACAATGAAAATGTCTTCAACCAGCAACAAATAGCACAACGCTTCAATCATTTTTTCAAAAGACTTGAACTAAACCTGTTAGCGAAAATCAACTTAAATTTAGTGGATTCTGAACTCTCCTTACCAGCGAGATTGAATATGCTTTGTCTTGCAATTACATTTCAAGTGATACATGGTGTTCTAGCCATTACAAACATGTAAGTGCTCAAAACAATTTCCAGACATGACTAGCTGTACACGAAAATCATTTTTCGAAGGTGCTAGTGCCTCAATTTTAACTCACCTGGCTCAAGTTTACACATCAAAGGGTAGCGGCCGGCATACTCTGCAACGATTTCAAGAACGCTAGTATTGTTGCCTGGTCCTGTAAAGGATTAAAACAACTTTACCAGAGAAGCATTGTCTCTTTTTTCTCGCTGCCTGCTCTTTCCGAAACGTCGGAAAAGCGTAGCTTATAACTTAGATTCAGATTACTTTAATTATAATGCTCGCTTGTACAAAAACAAATATGGATTTATAAAGCTCTGTTTCACTCATACAACAACTCTTGGATTCCTTGCCCTGCTCCACTCACATGACTATTTCTTAGTTCCTTGACCAAGTTTTTCACAACTTAGGCGTCTCTGAAATACACCCAGCAGTATATTTTAACTGCGGCTAGAGCATTTGGTACGTAAGATCATGACATTCGTTTACATAGCGAAAGTTAAAACAAAAATGGTTACAATAGGTGTGTTTAAATATCGTGCTTATGACTACTTGGGTAACTCTTGGTTCAATCCGCGAGCTTTTACTTTCTGTATTATGTTTCGAAATTAATGCAGTAAGTGTAAATTAATTTCAAGCTGATAGCACAGCAGTACTTAAATCACTATCCTTCTTTCATCAGTGTAATAGTACGAATACTACTACTTAATCCGAAAATATATGTGCTGAACCTGACAAAGTGTAAGATCTGAAAACTGTTTCAAACTATATCTTCCCATCTTCCTTAAAACTAAGGCTATTATGTTGCATATCGTCCCCTGAACACTCTAATTACACTTAAATCTCATCATCCACTTTGTTTCAATTGAAGGAAAAAACGAATTTATCTTCATCAGATTAGAACTTCATGAAAGTTTAATGTTGGCTCTAAACATACAATGTGAAATGGACTTGTTATGATCACAGCTACTATTTATCAGCAATTCTTTCTCCGTTTTAGCTATTATCTCTTTATGCCTAGTTGTCCTTTTCCCTAGTATTTACAAATATCACATGGGATTTCAGAGCCATCTGTAAATGCGGCACACAGCATTTCTTTCTTTTTACCGTTTCCATACTGTGACACTGACTTCCATTTTTGCGTTACACGTTTTTATCACTTGGCCTTTTTTCTGGGTTCTAACGTTCCTCACATTAAGATACCTTGCACTGACAAGACAAATTTAAGCATGTATGTTTCCCTGGGTCTCATCGTTTCTGGTGTCATATAGAATCTCTCCTCTACCACAACAAATCCGTGACAACACATACACTGCATTCCCCACATCGATGTCCCTTAATCTCTCCATGTGTCCTATCATACCACTTAATGATATTTTGCACAGACCAAACATATTTCACATTTGCTACCATTTGTTCTTTTCTTCCTATATGTACCGTATCTTCTTTATGTCCACGGGTCATATTGCATTCCATCTATACATAACATTGGTTCTGCCTCTAGAGATTTATAATTATACATGTGTAATAATGATATTTCACTTCTTTTTTCTTTCAAACAGATAGATAATGTTGTTTTTGTGAATACGTGAACATGTTTTTGCAGAATATATTGGTGCCACTCCCAAAATAGGGGCTGATATAATTTTGTGCATTAAAGCATGTCACACGAAAGTGGACGCTTACGTGGTCTGTATGTCGAATGTTATGTTGGAACTATACCAGGAACAAGGCAGTTGTGTTGTTTCCTCCAATGACAAAATTGAATCCCGCCCCAAGGCTGGAACCAGTTTTCACCACGGGGGGGGGGGGGGGGGGGGGGGGGTCATCAGACTCCTCCATATGTGCTTTTGGTAATGTGTGCAAAAATTGTAAACAGATATGACATGGCCCGTTTCTAAATGATTATCCCAAATGCAAGTATGTTAAAAGTAATTTGTGGATTAAACGTTTTGTGAAGTGATGCGTAGAAATGAAAACCATTTTCAAGTTTAAAATAAGATATATGCCACGAAAATGTATCAAAATAAAACTACACAAAATTCGAGATCATTTTAAAATAGTGAAGAATCATTGTTTCAAAACAAATTTGGAAAATTTTGATACTACACAAATTTCTAAACAAAACTAAAAATTGATATGAACATCCTAAATGTTTTTCAAAAATTACTGACAATGTATACCTTAAATACAGGTAGGTGCAGCACCACGAAGAAAAAAAAATATGAGTAAAATTTCTCCCTTCATGGGCTGGGCGTGGCAGGTCGCTTAAGAGATTAATGTGATAGTATTTGTTTATGCATGGTTTAGATCAACAACACGCTTAGGCAAGATTGATGAAACATCACCCTGACTCTCCACTGTTGGACCTAAAACAGTATAGGAAAAAAGACATACTTTCTGTATCCTCTTTAGTTGGAACTTAGTCCCCCATCCCACGTCCCCTTCCCAGTCAGATCTATTGTTCTAGCATGCACAGCTTACCAGTTTCCTTTGAGAGATTGATGACCCAGCAGCCGTTGCAGTTAATCTTTTTTCAAATCTTTGTCAGTCCGTTAATGTCGTTTCTCAGAACACACAAAGGGTGTTCGTTCTACCATCTCACATGCTTCATGCGTTTCCCTCCTCCGCGTCAGGTTTCTTGTAAATCTATCAGTATCTATTCGTCATTTTAATATCAGAGCAGCTATATAGATGGCAGGTGGGTAGAGGCTCTTGTCGCCACAAATTTGCAATGTATGCAATGCATAGAGCTGCACCCTTGTCTCTTTGCCAGTTACTTCTGTATAAGGTCATCAGCCAACTGTTCTAGCACAAAGCACACAGCTCACTATTGTATTGTTTAAGGTAGCGGAGGGGATTGAGCCGCGCGCAGCGGTCCTGCGACTTTGACGTTGCATAGATGAACTATGTTTCACATTTCACCCACCAAACCATACATTTTATTCATTGTTCAGATATCTAGATTTGTTAGAAAGAAGTTTCATATCGATACGATAATTTTCAAGGGTTTTATACGCCCGTTTACAAGAGGGTATCAGATTTGACATTTTGTCAGCATTTCTTTAAAAATAATGGATAAAAAAGTGTATTACCTATGTAAAATTAAAGTATAGACCAATATGCAGGAACCGTATTTTTTGTTTACAAATGAAATACATAATAACAGAATTATCGAATTCTTTGATCATCATTTTAAACATCAACAGTTACTTCATTTTATGAGCTACAAAAGTCTCGGAAGGGGACATCTGACGGAAAAACAAAAAAAAAAAACGGTTCCCAGATAATATATTTATCTTTCAAAAGACGATTATTTGAAGCAGATCTATCAATTAGCTTTTTATTGACGCTGTCCACAAAATTGATTCATAAGCAGAAAACTTCATTCCGAGAAATCGGCGTTGAAAGATTTGAGGCCCTTTTTTCGCACATTGTTGGCCATAATGACAATACAGCTTTCCAAATTCGGTCCGTTTTGGTCTCAGTACTTCGAAGAAAGGTCAATCAACATCTTTGATGTATAGTTCCCAACATACAATGATGTTTATTGGCTTAAAAAAGCAGTTATTTACCCGAATGACACAAAATGCAGCCACACTCGAAAGCTTGTCAGTCGGGTTTCCACGCGAATGGGACAGCTTCAAAGGGGGATTTGAAAGCGGATTAGCCACGTGACCCGAAGGTGCTATCACCTTGACCCTAGCAACATTGTTTGCATATAGCGCCGCGTGAACAAACGGGTTGCAGTTTCACAGCTTGCTCTACTCAGAAGGCTGCCCGGTAGGCAGGAGTTGCTCACTCACTTCTCATCACATTGGATCAAAGAACAACATGGCTTTATTAACGGCATGGATGGGACATTCGCCATTCAGTGTCTTGGACTACTTGCGACCTTACCGAAAAGAAAGTCGGAAAAATCGACATGCCACGATCACGGAAGAAAAGGAAGCAGATGGATGACATTAGTTTCAATGTTGTATTGGTGATGAAACTGTATTGCTAGATTGAATAACCTAATCCATTGATTTGCTGAAGTAGTCTTTGATCAGACCCTGACGGTTCCATAGATCAATATAATGCACCAGACCGCGCTCAGATGCAAAGTGATGACGCTACACTTCGTGCGCAAGGGTAAAACTTTCTTGCCTGCCAAGACGGACTGTGTTTGCTTACCTGGCGACACGCACTTCAAGCGCACTTTAACAATTACGCAGAGCGAGTCTGTCTGGTAGTCAAGAAAGTTTCCAATTCCCACAAAATTGAGAAAGGGATGGGCATCGTGAGGGAGTGTGTTCTTCGTGGCCTTGGCTTGTGCGGGTTTTTTTTTTTTTTTTTTTTGTTGTTGTTGTTGTTTTTGCCGGGAGCACAATAGAATACGCCAAGCCTATTTCATTGGTTCCTCCACATATTAGCGCCTTCCTTGTGATAAAGAATGCCATGCACTTTGCCATGTTTTTCTCGCGTATTGCCATTCGAAACCTTGCCACTCATGTAACATATTTTTTTATTTTGTGGAGATAACTAGCCCACTGAAAGATAGTTGGCTCACCCTTGAACTGCAATAAACTGATCGAGACACAAAACCGAAACTTCCTGATGGGTGAGTGCGGGCGAGTGGTATTGGAACATGCCGCGCACAGTGAGACAAAATAATTTTATATGACCGATCAACCAGCTAAAAGCAGAGTGCAGAGTCGCTTTTCGCAGTCATTTAACAGTAATCTGATTATTTTATTCCCCTGATGGTCAAATTTTTTAAGCTTTTTTTTTTTCTGTCCCCTCGCTCAGTGTACTTCGAAACACCCCTGTATGAAGTGGGCAAGTCCGTGCATGTGCAATGTGCCAGTCTTCCAGTTCCACACAATGCGACAGCGGTACAGACGATACCAGTTTTAGTGGAGGCGTGTGTTTCATACAAATTTACTTCAAGGTTAACATTTAATGCTATTCACCGTTTCACATTCAGGTAAAGGCACATATAATTATTGAAGGCAGATAAAATTATTTACGCTGAATCGAATCCCCGCTTTTATAGTTTGCGGCATATTTTTAGCCAAGTGGTCCAGTGTTAGGATTCCTCGATCGTCATGTGTACTTTTTGCCAATAAACATTAAAAGCAAATTGGTCTTGGATAGGGCAAGACTGTAGAAAGGGTTGTAAGCCTTTATAATGTATACAATGCCATGATTCTGAGTAACGATTTACGCATATGTTAAAATCGCCTTCATTGAAAACACACTGAGGCTCACGTCCATCGCCAGGTGCCGTTTTGACAATCGCCACCTTTTATCGTCCCTTATTTTTTTTTTTATCACACTCTGAGAAGGAAAACATGAGCCCATCGATTTAATTATCTACATGGCCATTTGATCACCACAACAAACCAATTAATCAGTCCTAATCTTGTCAAGCAGCTTATACAAGAATTGGTAGCAGCGCACCTCAAAATGTCACAGTTGGTCGCTTGTCGTTGCTACGGTCCTGGATTGTGGAAAGCAGCCGACTGCTATCCAAACTTTGGCGGACTAATTACCATACATTTGTAAACAGACATGCTCATGCTGCAGCCAGCTAAAACATGGTCATGTTTTTTCCCCTTTTTATCACATAAATTTTGCTTTTTAAGTATTCATGTTTGGTGACAAGAAAGTTAAAGTGCCAAACTTTACGGAAATGGAAAAAACTCATTTTCTGTCGGGTCACGATTTTGCCGTTATAGCTCAATCCCCTCCGCTACCTTAAGAAGTCAATGCAGTACAGTCTGTACTATGCTACGAGCCAAATTTATCTTAATTTCACGTTAGGGTTTTGCTTTATTCTATATGCTTTTGGATTACTGACCTGTGATGATGAATATATATATATATATATATATATATATATATATATATATATATATATATATATATATATATATATATATATATATATATATATACATATATATATATATCATTATAGTCAAGCTATGAATATTCTAAAGTACAGTACAACTTCTTTTTAACTTCACATCCACTCTTATTTGACTCATCAAAGTTGTCGTGGCCATAGGCTTAAGTTTTACCCGTGTAAGGCTTTATTCTGGAATGCTGACAAAGGACAGAAAAGGACTGGATGGTCAGAAGCGGGACAATGACCAAACCAAGTTTTAACCCAGTTAAGTGCGTGATCATTAAGTCAGTGAGACTCTCAGATTAATCATATACGCAGGTTGGGTCAGAAACTAATTGGAACAAAGGATTATGAAAAACATGTCTAATGATATGCATCCCAAAATGACTTACAGTTGTCTTCTATGCCACCAGTAATCAAGTGTTCCAGGTCGTTCATAAAAGTATCCGTATTAGTGGGTATTTAATGTGCAACACAAAGGTAGCTTAACAATCCAATGTTGAAAGGGAATTTAACCCATTATGTATATCTATTAGGACTTCCCACATCAAGCTGCCTAGAAATTGTAGGTCATCATTCACAAACACTCTAGGCCACGTACATGGCCAGTTTCTCTATGCTTAAATCTTGGTGTATGGGACCTATCAAGAGACAAAGTTTTGCAGGATAGGCATGGTCAAATCAGGTTTTGAAAAGAGTAGTAACATGACGCTCGCTTGCCAAACTGTTTTACTGGTTTTCCCCTATCCCTACCAACCCGAGCTACTGCACAGATCGACGGCTGCTCCTTGTCATCGCATGTATGTTAATTTGTTGACACTGAGATCATCCTCTTTTCACACTGATTCATGCCTTCTACTTCAGTGAGTCATATCATCGCTGCCGTGGTGTCATATCAGTGTCAAAGGGTGTCTACAGATTTGTTTTCGCATTGTAATCACTGTGAGTCTAAGCATGACATTCAGGTAGTGATGTTCCGATAGGAGACAGTGGAGACATGAGTGGACATCAACAGATACTCTGCATTATTCCCGATTGACCAGCAGTTTTGCATTGCCAATATTGTGATTTTAACATCCATGGTCATATTCGACTGGCGATACTCGCAGGTCCTTATTCATCTCGCTTTGTGGCGGGAATAATCTCATATGAGAATAAATGTCTCAAAAATTCCAAAGTCCTTTTGCACAAGCACTTCAGATAAATATAAATGGAGTAAACACACCACAAAAACTCCTTTGTGGAACAGGAATAAACAAAATATTCGCGAGCATATAAATGTGGAAGAAATATTGCAACAACATAAATGACTGTTTATCAATATGACTGCCTTGATCTGAAAACACACTATCTTTTCAAAATATAGCAATGGGACATTTCTGACCTCTAACGTATTACAAAAGGAGATAACTTGGCAGTGTTAAAATACTGGTCTGAGAAAGAGGGTAGGGTAAGTGCGCAAATAATGTTCTTGTACGAACTGCTATATGAGATATAAAGAGTTCACAAGATAACTAAATTATATCAAACTATTTTTATGAATGTGAAAATATTTTGATAATGCTGTATAATGTGTTAGTAATAATTATTAATGTGTTGTAGGTAAGGACAAAGAACCAGTAACATTACAACATTGGAGCTCTTAGTGTTACATGAAATGACAGCATTTGCAACCTAGGTGCGTTTTGGCCTAAGCCTATATATGAATCATACAGATATGGTATGTGGAGCCTACATTTTGTGTTGCTGGATATTGTTTAGATGAGTTGCATGTCCAGAAATATATATATATATATATTGTGCGTATTTGGCGTGGTTAAGATATTGTTTTAAATGTTTTGTTTTGTCTTTGGCAGGTAAAAGTATGTGGGTGGCCCTAGTGTCACAGTACCATTAAGACAGAAGGATACACTTTGATTACGGTACTGTGGATGCACTTCGGAATGATTGATCAGTTCACACATGCTGTGTATAACTATTTTTTCCAGTTATGTTGTATTTGCTATATATTTATGTCCTGGTTAGACTTTGGACTTTGATTCATGTGAGACATGAGTCTGACATGACGTTTCAAAAGCTTGCACTCTCACTCATAACTCTGGCATTCACTCACGTCCACTGGGTGGAACAGATTAGACTCATACTTTCATTTCCTTAATTTGGCCATTAAGCGCAATGTTATACAATATCAAAATAAGAAAAAAATCAGTAAAAAGTACATGAGTAGAGTTAATCTTAGATTACCTTCCATGCAAAATTATAATTAGTACCATGGCATTACAACTGTATTTCAATGATTGATGCCAATCATAACATAAAAAAAAAGTTTTAGTTCCTGGAGGCAGAGCGCCATAAAAATGGTAACATATATCTGATTACTATCCATACTAGTAAGTGTTCCATTAGTTAGTTTAATAGCACCAAGGTAGTGGGACGCAAGTCATGAAATCCATACTGACGGTCAAAGTACAGATGATGATATTTGGAGTATTCATTTCATCGATGAAACATGTTTTCAAATGTTTTTGAAAAAAAAAACCCTTGGTAATAAGAACATTGGGAAGGGAAGGACTATTAAAAGATTTTGTGTTATTTTTTCTGATATGACGTTATTTAGGATTTAGTTCATATGTACTTCCAGAGTCAAAAGAGATGAAATATGTACAATGATCTGATATATATTTGATAATAAAATCACTTTAGTTCGAAATTATTTCACGACAGTTAACTTCATTAAAAATATCAATCGGCGGTGCTTGCGGAACAAACTATTACCAATTTCAATAAACTGGCCTTTCTACATATATTGACAGGAAAGTTCCAGCACGTACAGAAAAGATCAAGTCAACGCTGCATGCCTCGGACATTGCATCAGGCATAGACTTCCCCACATAGACTCACTTGGGAGTGTTAAATAAAAAACTATAATAACATTCTTGGAAAATAAGTCAGCGGCATATAAACTGTTTAACTTTATACTTATCCCACTTCTATTATTTTGTAAGGACCCTGTAAGGAAAGGTTGAAAAACAAAGACTGATCTTACCCAAACGTAGTTGGAAGACAGTACATCTTTGGTATGCCTGGTATAAGCTGGTGGCCTTATCTCAGACAGTGCATTTAGCCCGGCAATTGAAATTTATAATGATGGGGAGATGAAGAAAAGGATCATTTTATATTAGTAATGACCTACATATCAATGGGCGACACCAGGATCCTTTGAATCTGTCCGGCACATCTGATTGGAAAAACAGCCTGGGTTCTCCTAGTTGGCGATTTGTTGTTAAAATGAAGGAATGCATCACTAGCCAAAAATAGCGTAAGCATTACTGCCAACTATGAAAACACCTCTCACTGTGCCACTATTATGCCAGTTTTTTTTTTTTTTTGACGAGCAGTTCTTGAGTCTGGTCACAATATTTTGCATGGAATATTTGAAAAATAATGGATCAACAAATGATATGTGAAAACATATGTTCTTTCCTAACCTCAAATCCGATAAATGAAAAAGACAAATGTTTTCAACTTAAAAGTTTATGCTGTAGCCTATTGCTTAAGATTGGAACATTAGAATTTAAATTACTTTCAAAAGTTTCAAAATCATTGTGTTGCGTTATAATCTATCATGGTCCTGAATTCTGAACCAGTAAAGATATATTTAACGTCATTACCACTGACAATTAATGAGGTATAGACGACCTGTTACACCCAAAAAACCTCCAAAGGGGCTTTATGTAAAGCTATCTTACAGTATAAATTTTAGGAAATCGTGACTTTTTCTGCAGAATAGGATAGATTAGATACCAATATGCAATACCGCCAAATATTTGAATTTTGGAATTAAGGAATTCATGGTTGTTGGGCAAACACCCATATGGTTTTGCATTGACAACAGAATGTTAATAAGCTGTCAGTCAGAGTTAAGTCTGCTTGCCGATGGAAAGTGATTCAGCATCTCATTGATCAGGGCAGGGACGTGCTATAAATGGACTGCCAACGGGAGCGCTAATCCTTTAGTGGTCGACAGGGCGCGACGACTACAAAGCGTGTTCAGTAGCACCGCTCAAGTTAATCCCCCCTGCTCAGTCCGATTGTTGTTCCGTCTATGATTCCGCGTTCGGTTGTATAGGGTTACTTACATCGGGTGTGCTATTGTACCAAGTTCAAAAACGGAAAGTTTTATGCGTGCGCAACCAGTCTCATCGTTTGAATCAGAACCGTTCGAGTCCATTGATGTGTTTTTCGTTGAAATCGGCCGATAATAGGGCTAGTTTTTGCATTTTTTCTGTTCAAAATGATGCAAAGTTAGACAACTTGCGTGCGTTGTAACTCCTTACGCCGTCATCAGCAATAAAAAATTGTAGTTTCAGATGAATAGTGCATGCCAGTAGAATCATGATGCTGGTTTCATTTCTTGAAACTGAGTCCGGCGTAACGCTAAATTCTGACTTTAAAATGTGGAACACGGTAAAAAATTTTGCACATTTCAGTCGGTGACGCGATTATTCTCGCCTTTCATCGCGTGACCTGGCCCACGAGACTGCCAGCGGCCAGCGCGGACCGTGGAGTTGTGTTTGTTCAGCACTGAAGGTGCTCGCTCAAACACCCGATCACTTGAGCAGCGGCAACATAGATGGTACAAAGGGGGCCCTGCCGTTGGTAGTGCATCTATAGCACGTCCCTGATCAGGGAGAACAATGGGCCAGTGCACTTGGGAGAGAACAATGAGCAGTTCTAATCTGTTATTTTAGGGACTGAAACGAGCTATTAGGAAACCACATCTGCGTGATCTTCACTTTGGAAAACCTCAAAAATCCCCTTTTAAACATAGATTTCAAAGATACATTTTCATGACAACTCATGAAAGTATAGTATAACAAGAATACTTCTCACAAGACAAGTATCTATCAGCGAGTGTAAGAGCATTTTCCACGATGGGCAGTTTACCACTCCAAGAAGGCCAATTAGACCTAAATAGTATTTCCTCACAGTTCTAATTTTCGAAGGACTGGTTTTCGAGAGATTGCTTGTAAACTGTTAACCTATTTTAAGGAAATAAAAAGCTTTTGAAAATATACAATCTTGCTTAGGAGGAGAATGCAGCGCTTGCCTATATTTATATTTTTGTTGTCTTTATCTCCATGCTGAATTACAGAAAGTGGAAAATTTAAACAGTACATTTTTATTCTTAAATTATATAAAAAAAATTCCTTTTGATGATAAAGAAAAAAAAAAAAACAAGAGACCATTCCTAGGCATTACATCAAAGTTTTATTATACCAAACTTGAATTTTTTGGCTAAATATTATGGTTTTTAGGCGCAGAAAACCTGTGGAGTGGACACTTTTGTAATATGTCGCCCATCGTCTCAAATAAAAAGAAAATGATTCATTTGTTTTTCTTCACAAATGGAAATATAGATCAATATCTAAAAAAAAAAAATGTATGGTTTCCGTGGGTTAACTGCAATATTTTTGAACCAAAACTAGAATAAGATACCGTGATGCTATATACACTGAGCTTTACATACGGCACCTTAACAGTCAAGGTGGTCACTGAACATAAACAGCCAGAGCATTGGATTGGTTGTTGATTGAACGGCCTTCACCCTACACAACAAAGTGGTGTCAAAACCATTACACAATGGTTGTTTGTCATTGTACAATGCTAGATTAATAAGTTAACAGTGGCATGTTGGACATCATTCAATTTCACTGTAGATTGTTACTGATCTACTACAAAGCAGTTTTGTTTTTGTTCTTCTGAGCTGCATTCACCAACACCTAATTTTGGATAAATCATTACAGGGTTCAAAGAACGTACATGGGAACAAAACCTATATATGGTGTTAAAATGTATGGTAATGTTTGCAATTTTGACAAAATCATCAGGTGACAGGTTCTTGAGAACTGTCACAACACTAGTTGGCATGAAATGTTCAAAAAATATGTAGACAGATGATGTGTGACAACATATGTTCTTGCTTAACTCCACCTTCCATATAAAGAATAAGAAATGTGTTTTTAGCTCAAATTCCAAGTCCATGATTTAAGCTGACTGGCTAGAATATTAGAATTCATTTCACCTTCAAAGTTTTAGAATTATTCTATTACACGTTTTTAATAGCAACATTTATAATTTAAATCAAATAAAAAAGCAAAAAGGAATCAGATTTTGATGCAAATATTAATTTTTAAGACCCTTAACATATAAAGAAATGTTTAGTTTAAAGCTTTAGACCATTAACATACGTAGACTGACATTAAATACAGAATATTTTAGCAGAATAGTCATATACTGAGCGATAATGGAAGATTTTAGCCCAGACAATCACATATTTATATTTAGGACTAATCCAAATGTATTTCAAATGCAGAGCACATCTACGCCCAAGGTTGTAGATAAATTATAAATTTCCGAAGTCTTTGCATTTCGTCCAAATTTATGTTGATATGCTAGTAAAAAGGTGCAGCTAGTGTGACAATGAGACTACAATGCTGTGTACAGTTCAGCGAAAGATAACCGACTGAACGCCATTTCATATGGTGGTTTTTGCCACCATTTCTTCTTGCATGCCTTCGCTGCAAGGCTCAGGCTTGACCTGGACTTCAAAAAACATCTAGTAACTCAACCTAGTTGCAATTACGTAATCAGTGTTATGGCGCTGTAGTCAATGGATTAAGGGCTTTTACTAGCTTCATCCAGTAATTTTTTCTTTTCAAATTGAAAGAGCAATGTGGTAATCATGTTATTTTCAAAAATGCTATATTTGATTGACACATTGATCATAACCATCGGGTGACAGAACGTTTTGCATCTATTTTGTAGAATGAAACAAAGGAAACTGGACATGGAGAGATGTTCTAGTAATGAAGAGAAAATGACAAACTGGCTGTGAGTGCATGTGCAGTGATTAGCTCTTTGCTTCGAACAGTGTCAGAGTGGTTTGTGAAAAAGGGAAATGGGGATACAAAATCAATGTTCTAGGTTGCTGAGGTGTACACATCATGCCTTTTACTTTTTTCACCCTCTGTACATGTTTCTTAGGGGTGTCTTTTATTTTATCTCTGTAAATGTTGTTTTATGGTACCTGTTGTCTCTCTACAATCATGGTAACAGAAATGACATTATAAAAACAGACATTTATGGATATAGTTTACTTTTAGACGCCAGAGAGGCTGCTCAGTCCCTTTAACTCTCTATGTGTCTTTCGCAAATCGCCACTACAATATCATGGCACTAACGGTGTGGCAGCCACATTTGTTTTGCTTTTAATAAATATCTTTCATGGAAAGGCAGACGAGCTAAAAAAAAAAGGTAGGGACAACAAAAATGTCATGTTTGTGTAACATGATGGTTCATATGAGTTAAATAACATGCAAATACAAACTCAAGTCCTTTGCAAGTATAGACTTTTATTTTAACAATGTTTGCACAAATCATCTGAATAAATATGGACACAATGACTCCTTTGAATATGCTCTCAAAGTCCCCTCTGTCAAATTTTAGTAGACACAATTTAAAACCTACATGTGGGTTTCTGCCTCTTGGAGACAAAATGTTTTTTTCCTTCCTCCTTTTTCCTATTTAGTCTTAAAAATTCTGAGTTATGGTGACATTATAGGGTATATCAATACATCTCATACATGTGTGACATCATGACACACACATCTTGCCTCATAACTTTATCAGCATATATAATACAGTGGCGACTCCATGCACACATCTTCTCTCAGAAGGAAAGCAGCATATATAGCATATATAGCACAGTGGTGATTGCACCAAAGGAATAAAACCATTCAACCAGCAAAGTACCCAGCTAAGTTTGGCATCAATTAAAAACAAAAACCTGAAATTGAAAGACAGGTAATGTATACTATTAATTTCATTGTCAATTATATTGGTCACCTTGGCATCAAAATTAAGTTTTAACCAAAACTTTTATCACATACAAGGTACCACCTCACAAATTTACATCAGTATGTCTACTATACAGATGTTTCCTAAGAAACCAGTTTGAATTGGTTGGTGTCAACAGTTGGTTGCCATGTCAACAGAATGGTTGTAAAAATCACTTAAACTTGCAATTGAACATTAGAAGCTTTTAACAGTTATAGATATCAGGAATAATTTAAATTACTCAAAATGAATTTTTTTTTTTTTTTTTTTTTTTTTTTTTTTTTGATATTCGTGTATTGGTGGAAAAGTTATATGTGGTAGTACTAGCAATAGATTTTCATACATTCTTTAAAACCCCCGGCTGAAGTTGGGATCAATTGAAAGAGAAGTACCTGAAGTTTTGGGAGAGGTATGGTTCACTGTCTATCTCACGGGCAATATCTGTTTTTATTGGTAATCATGGTAACGCAATTCAGTTTTTGAGTTATCACTAGGATTAAGCACTTTTTACCATAGCCATGATAACTTTCTGTACATACAATTAGTCACTCTAACCCAACATATCCACTATAAAATCCCTTCGTGATAATGCAATTGCTTTGGCCAATGTCAAAAACTGGTTGTGATTGTAACAGATAAATTATTGTAATTAAATAACTTAAATTTGTCATGAGACATTAGTCTGTAGGCTTAATAGTATGAGAGGTTTCATCAAACGTCATGTTTGAGTGCTAAAAATAGTATTGCTTCCCTAGCTACCATTGTGGTCAATTAAGTGTAGAAAAAAAAAAACCAAAAAAAAAAAAAAAAAAAAAACCAAAAAAAAAAAAAAAAAAAAAAACCAAAAAAAAAAAAAAACAACAGAGTTGCATGCATACCTTACAACATGTGCAGCAGAATATTGTTGTTTTATGCTTTCCAAACTACATTTTTAGCAGAACCTACGATATAAACTTCATCCCGCTCAATAAATGAAGTATAATGGAAATGTACTATTCAAATATATGACAAACATATGGAACCAAAAGGTTTCGCCGGCAACTTAAATGGCATTACCAAAATGTCACATTCTGCAATTAAACAAGAACAGGTCATTTTGACTATATTACAAGCATTTGATATATATATATTTATATATATATATATATATATATATATATATATATATATATATATATATATATATATATATATATATAAATTTATATATATATATATATATATATATATATATATATATATATATATATATATATATATATATATATATTCGGGTTCATATAGCAAATTGCTACAATACTTGTATAGATGAACTCCAAGATGCCATATACAGTTGCGACCATAATATCATATTTTGATTCATGAAGTCAATGTAGATAGACGATAGGAATAACCCATTTTGGTGAAATTGTGAGAAAATAGTACAGAAAAACATGTTCCATATTCATTAATTCCAAACCCAACAATGACAGCAAAGAGATTCAAGACTTGCCAAAGCATCAACATTTCTCTTCCAATACCAATGTGAAGAAACAAATTTCACTCCTGACTTGAGACAGGCAGTCACCCATAAAAGGCAACTGGTGGTATTAAACCGGTCCTGCCAACCTTAGAAATATTCATCATTACCTGCAAGCACTAGTTCTTTTCCAAAATGTATAGGTCTAACCACCCGAAACACAAATTTCATCACTTCTGCCAAATATAAAAAGAGACCTGTTACAGTCTTAGGCCTATCACCTTTTTGTTCTTCCGACTTGTCAATCAGCTAAGTTTACAACGAAACAGTAAAGTAGGCCTACATCGTTTTTGTGATATTTTTGAATCTGGAACATTATAAACACACCCTTCCTCCACTAGAACTATGAGTCCAATAACAAAGCCCACAGCACAACATAGCCAATGAAATAATTTTCAAATAGTACAGAAAAACATGATCCATATTCATTAATTCCAAACCCAACAATGACAGCAAAGAGATTTAAGACTTGCCTAAGCATCAACATTTCTCTTCCAATGCCAATGTGAAGTAACAAATTAGACTCCTTACTTGAACACGGTTGTGCTATAACTTCAATATCATACAAAATACTGTTTTATAATTATATATCGGAATACATGTACATAGAAGCCTATAGGGGTGATAAATGGGAAACGATTTTCAAAGCAGAAAATTTGATTTGCTTGTCCGCAACCCCTACAACATTTTTTTTGTTTTTCATGTCACTTGTCAAAAAACCCGTAAATTGAGGCAAGAAGGACACCAAAATCTGTTACAGTTTTGAGGTTGTTTCAGATTTAAATTTTGCGTATTTCCAATGAATCAAACTCTTACAACTTTGATTCATCACTCATTGAAAGCAACCATCCTACAGATCCATCAATTAAAGTGTGAATAACACCTCAGTTTACAATAGATTTGAAGTTCTTCAAGATTTTGTGTATCCACTTTTTTTGTGTCAATTGAAATACCGACACTTTGATTCATATTCATTGGGTCCGGCTAGGTCAAAAACCGACAATGTGAAGTTGGAATGGCACCCCTACATGTAATAGTTTGAAATTATTGAAGCATTTAACAGTATATATTTTCATTGTTATTTTTGTTAGCATTGAAAGAGTAGGAACGGTAGTGTAGTTCATGAGGCAATGGTTACACTAGAGCATCTCGTGCAACCAACGTGCTGCGCAATAATATCTTCATGCTTGGCCTGGGACTATTTTCACATCCCAATTGTTAGAGCCTCATGACGGACATAATCAAAACTAAATATTCCGCCGAAAGTACTGCCGAAGCGTTTGATTCATAGGCCTAAGCATAATGGGAAGACGGTATCAGATGATCAGGAATTGCATATCTACTCGACAAAACTTGCCTAAATGTTTTCTTTTACCGGTTTTGCAAGCTTTATTGAAATAAAGTGTTGTGTTATTCGGAACTATTTTTTTCCTGGTTTTGTGTTCCAGGAGTTGCCTTGACAACTGATGGCTGATGTAGTAGCCCCGCCTACTTGGCTCCTCCCACTAGTAAACAAAAAAGCGATTTTTTGTAAATTAATAAGCTAAAAACGATTTTAAATCAACTATCAATGATAATACTTATTCTTATGTCAATAGAAATTGATGTTAAATGTAAATATAAGAATTAAACTTCGTGACAGGCATTTCTGATGACGCGCGGTATTGCCTTATTTGCACAAGCCAAAATGCCACAACTATCGTTCATGATTCATTGGATGCGAATAAGTCACAAACCTACAAATAAAAAAAAAGTTGGCGAAATTCGACTTTTACATGTTTTAAGTGCTGATAATTAGAATAATTTCAAATGCTGCAGTTTATGTCGACTTTCCAGTTTACTTTCAGGTTAGAGACCACAGGTGTCATTGGCTGGTTGCATATACCAACGGAGATAGTCCGTAATTGTGAAAGTACTGTTTAAAAAGAAAAATAAATAAATGTTTAAAATTCCATCATTTCAGTACCAAAAAAAAAAAAAAACATAATTTGCAAAATCCTTCTCCTCTAATCTGTGACCTACTGGTCTTAAACTGTGCACTTTAATGGGTCAATAATGTTTAAAAACTGAACCTATTCGATTTTCTGCCATAATATAGATTATATCAGGAAATTACTGCCATAATGACTGGTATTAGATGCTGACTTGGTGCAACTGATACTCCCTCCATCCCCCATTAATGCCTCAGCAGTGATAGATGTCATATTTTTGTAGACAAATATTACCAATCTATCCATAAATAGCAAAACATCACAAATTTTACCTAAAATCAATAACATTTTAGCAATATATTCAAAATGTGGGTTATAATTAACGGGTGGGGCATTGTGATTTGATCTCTCATTTTAAGGGCAAGACATGGAGGCAAGTGATTATAGGTTTGCATCATAGCCCATTGTGTATCACATTCATATTGGACAGGAAAGAATTGATTGCATGCAATTATATAATTTTCCTCAAAATTTGTATTAATTTTTTTATTTGCCATAAAAACTGATTTTTCAGATTTAAATATTGATTGTAAAAAAGTTGATATTTTCCTTAATACTGAAGTTTGGTTCAGTGATTGCAAATCATTCGCAGAAAAACAAGTGGTGGCTTCAGTTAAACAAGTTTTAAAAATTTTGATCGGTGTATAAGGTTACAGTCCACAGCTGCAATTGGCTGGTTGTGCATCCCAATGGAGATATTTAATAGTTGTGAAAGTACTGTGTTTTCAGGATGCTGTAGCTTTTGTTTAAATAGAGTTAGCTAAGTCAGGTTTGCTGGATCACAGAGTTGCTTCATTGGTGGTCATATAGGTGCACTGTCTTCCAGGCCAGGTGGAAACTTTATGGTGAGGAAGGACAACGATGTGACCCTGGCAAGAGCACAGTTCCTACACCTGTATAAAGCTGACATCCAGGTGTTGTTTCGTATTTCAATTATCACAAATTAACGAGGTGTGAATTTTATGACAAAAATCTATTCATGTTTTTCTGACTTTTTTATCTGTTTAATGTCGTTCACGGAATTTTAAAATACCAAAATGCTGATTTTTTAGACTAAAAAATGCTAATATGATAAATAGAAGGATTTATAACTGTGATTTGTGGCCTTCATGTGACACTGACCTGTACGCACTGCTTATGGTATTGTATCTATCTGTAATAGAATGAAAGATACGGAACTTTTACACTTTTAATTACCCTTAATTTGTATTTTTTTTAACATAACATTTATGTATGATGCCAGACCCATTTATTTCATATGATGTTAAACCCAATCATGCTATGAATTAAAAATTACTACTTCACCACCAGATTCCCTTGCTTTGTAAATCTGGAGCACAAAACAATTGAAACACGTGAAACGTGTATACATTGATAGACACGTACATGTATTTCGGTTTCACTATTTACAGGGATATAAAAAACACACATTTACGGGACTATCTCTGCTAATATTAACTCGTAGGCTAATCAAATCCACTCTCATACATTACATTCAACTTCAAATAGCTCTTGCAGAGATTTTCGTGTTTAACTGGTGAGTGTCACCAGCCTGAATATGTCAGCCAACTGAAGTGTAAGTTTGCACAAGCAACATCCAATTTTACATAGCTCCTGAAAACCATGTGTACCATGGTACATGTACATGTTTGACAATCCAGGTTCAAACTTTCTGAATGTGTGGACAAACTGAAGTTTCAAGTTTGCACGGCCCAAACAGGGAGGAAATAAGATGAATCTTTGTTGGGAGTAGGCAGTGTTGACAAAGGTTATGAAACAGTGTTATAGATATCTAACTGATGACGAAATGTCACTGCTGGGTCCAGAAATAAAACAGCCATACCTGTGTGAGCTCTGCTTGCATGCCTCAATGTACCTTCTGTCCCTGATCAAAATACTTCCATATCATAGATGGTCATTACAGACAGTTTGGGTTTGGGTTTGAATGTTTTCTGGTAGTCGATCTGATTCTCCTTTTACAAAGACGTGCTAAACATTGGTTCATATTTCATAGGATGTTGCTTTCTCACTAACCTACCAATCAAAGTTGAAATGAGACCTCTCAATGCTGCTGCTGCTGCTGATGATGATGATGATGGTGGTGGTGATGATGACATCAGAAGATGCCGTCCTGTGTGGTATCTATCAGGTAGCACAAGCTTGTTGTGATGGGGAGTCACACCAAGGAGGTTTCACACGATGTAGGCAACTATGGGGAGGAGTTGAGAGTTGGGGGCCTTGTACGCTGGTACAGTTAATAATTGTGCCCTAGTACAAGGTACGGAAAATAGGAAAATGTACAAATAAAGGTTGGACCTAAGTACTGAAATGAAAAAGGCTTCCAGCATGGCAGTTAAAAATGCACAGTTTGCCATTACCCAAGACCCCTTACCCTGCCTGCTTGGTACCACAGTGCATATAAGTTTTATTCTACCAAGACAGGCAGTCATCCTAGGAAATGGAGATTTAGTCAGAACAAGGCACCGGGACCACTGGCTGTGTATTGATAGATATGGAGACCAAGCTTTCCTAGTTCAATTATCTCTAGTTGCATGACAGCCTGGCTTTGGATCCAGTCATCTGCTTGGAGAGGGGGCGTAAATCTGATTTGTGTGTATTTTTCGGAAATTCAGTTAATTCAACTTGAATCACACTTTTTAATTTTGTTCGGATGCTATGGGAGTTTCCTTTAGCAAAAACACCCACGTATGAAACTTGGAATGGCAACTCTGTCTTAATATATTTTGAAGATATGTAAGATTTAAAATGTTCACAGATATGACTTTAATTTGCATAATTGTTACCATCATGACTGTTACAAACAATATTCAAAATTTCACTGCTAGTTCTATCACCTTACCAAGTTTGCTTTTTTTTGAACAATGGTGTCTGAAAAAATGACCACAAAATGTGACACGGAAATAAATAAAGCAAGAAAGACAGACAAACGGAAAGAAAGAAAGAAGGAAAGAAAGAAAGAAATATTTAAGGAAAAACAAGAAGTCTGCTCTGGGTTCACACACACACATATGATAACCGCTGTCAACCATTGACTGTCATAATTCCCGCTGCGGACCTGTCGTTACATACAGGCTGATATAGCCTGATGTAGTATCTCCCATAGTTTGCAAAATTATTTTGCACTCTTGATTGAGCCTTCATGATTTTGGATGCAGTTTTTTATGTCCAAAGAAAGCATTCACTTTATCACAGGCACACATTAAATAAACTGCCAGGATGATATTGCATTGAACTGTAGTTAGTCTATTTGGAAGTCTTGTACAGGAATGGACCGTTTTCTGTCAGTGTACTTCGCGTGTCGTCCAGGCTGGAAGTAGATTTTACTTGTCAAAATACTATTTATGTGATGCACCAGCAAAACCAGGACATCTGTATCGGGGCGGCTGAATAACAATTATCTCTTTTTAGTTGCACCATATATAGTACGTGGCACTATTCCCGTATCAGCTTCTTTATGTATAGATCTGATGACTTTGTCGTTGCCTGATTATGTTGTGTGTCATTGCTTTTAACTTCACTCAGATATGACTGTTGAGCTGCTTAAAGTCGGCTCGAGCCTTCTTCAATAATGAATTGGTTAAAGCATTCCACCAACGATTCTTTGTTTTGATCAACAGAAAAAACCGTCTCCAGTCTGCATATAGGCAACTTATGATGAATGGCATAAATATTTCTTCTTTATGCTCAACTTGCTCTGTTATTTCTCTCAAATCCTTTGATGCTGTCCCGAACAGACATCCAGAGGCAAGATGACGTAATGTTTTATGCCTCATCTGTTGTGTGTGGTCTGGATAAGTATGGTTCTCAGTAAGCAAACAGATGGGGAAATATCAAACTACAAGGCCTGTCTTGCCACGGAAACGACCAGAATAATTCACATTTTAGGCATTTATTCCTTAGTAACATCATAACTCAATGGTTCATATCTTATTAAGAAACAAGTGCTGCTGAAGAATAGGAATGCTGTTATGTATGTACTTGAATAAGAATCACTTTTATAAATATGTAAATTATACTTGTGCTTTTTATTGCAATGAAAAGTAAGTTTCCCTTAATAATAATTGGTTCCCATGGAAACCAGCTGTGACTTAGGCGGCTGATACTGGATTCAAAGTATTTATCTTAATTGGTTAATTGGGGAAATTGATTGGGAAGTGTTTATATACTCTACAGCAAACATGGTAAAGGTCTTATTATTTTGTTTTTGTTTTTGTTTTTACAGAAACAAGAAATAAACTATAGGAGTATGAAGGATGTCTTATATTGTTGCTATGCAACTGTTGCCAGGGAATTTTCTTTTTTTGGGGGGGGGGGGCGGGTTCAAACTGACACATTTATCAAATACAAATTCGAGTACAAAATGACTCAAACTGATTATTTGATCCGACATTTGTGGCTCGAATTCCTTATCTTTATTTTTATTTATTTTTTTTTCTAAATTTTTTTCTACACTGAAAACAACCTTCTTATGCAGTATATGATTTTATTTGGTTGTAATATTGGTAATCTGTCCATTGCCGTGGCAACCGATTGTTGACAATTGTTATCTCAAATCGGTATTTTTAAATCTCTTCCTATCAGGCACATTTTATGGAAAATTGTGAAGTGATAACTTTGATACGTGCAATGTTACAATGGTGTCATTGCCCTGACAACACAAAAAGTAAAATCCATTGCCATGGTAACAAATATAATCATATTTTGACAATAAAATTAATGGTTCACTCTACCTAACTTTAAACCTCAAGTTATTATGCTTCGACTGATACCAAATTTATTTAGTACTATTGAGCCAAGGATTAAGTAGTTCAGGGCCCAAACCACATTGATTATACTTTTGGGATTAAAGTTAGGATCATCAGCTCAAATTCTCCTAACTCCCCTTTGTCAGGGAAAATGTTTTAATGTAGTACGCTATCAGAATCACCATTAAATTCTCCAACATTTATGAACAGTAATGTATTCAGAGACCAATGTGTAAAACATTTCCCTGTAAAATGAGCATGGTCTTCAGACATGTGAGAGCCCTGAGTCCTTTATCTATTGATTTACCTAAATGTCACAGAAACAAGAATTTTGAAATAATTATCTCAAATTATATGAAGAGACAATAGAAAAACTGATCAATTAATTTGTTTAATACGTATAATTTCATGCACATTGTTTCCTTTTTCTGCAAAATGTCTTTAAGGTGGCGGCACCGTTACGAGCGCGTAACACAGACTCGCGACTTTGACCTAATGCAACTTACCTATTTTTCTTATGTTACCAGCAAAACTATATATTTTCGATATCACACAGATGTTAGCATTATGAGGAATCATATTTGAATGTCTTGAAATTAATTTTGATGCTGTTTGGGGCCGTTTTGTGAATTGGTATGAAATCACACATTTTGCAAGGATTTCTGAAAAAACATTATTTTATTCTGACTGACAACTACCGAAAATTAAACTATTGACCAGTACGCAGGAAACGTATCTTGCTTTTGACAAAAAATATGATAGGAAAAAACATGTGCAATTTTTAAGTTTGGTCCGTAAGACTGTACAGTTTCTTCATTTTGGGGCCACAAAAGTCACGGAAGGAAGGGTTGGAAAGGTATAAAAAAATTACGTTTCCTAGAGCAGATCCGTATCTTGTCAGAGTCGTTTATTTTGTGAAGATATCTTCATCCGTTTCAACAAACGCCTGCGGAAAAATTGATCGATTTATGAAAACCTTGCTTTTGAGAAAATGGCGATGAAAGGCATGATTGTCAATCTTGAAGCATCGGTTGGCTCTTATATGAAGAATACTCACTCCCGCGGCCCAAAGTATCTAGCACAAACTACAAACATGTAGAGGCTCTCATATCTGGCTTTGAAATTAAAAGAATCGGCCTTTTAGTGGCTTAAAAAGGGACTTTTTGAAGTCAAATCCTTCAAAAGCCACCATGCAGTCACCTTTGTGTGGCTGGTTTCACACGCGCTGCCCGACACCAAAGGGTTTAGTAAGTGGAATAGCGGAATTACCTGACCTTGACCCAAGCAATAGGTTGTTTAAAAATGGAGACTGCCTAGTGGAGCGGGGAGCGGTCTAACAGTTTGTTCGGTAAAGTTTACTCATCTGGCAGGATTAGCTCACTCACTTCTCATCACCTCCGATCAAAGACAAAATGCCTTTATTACGGCGATGGTTTGGTACTTCGGCCTGCAGTGTTTTGGAAAGCTTTGAGCGAGTACAACCTACAGTTAACTTGGAAAATTTTTATGATTGGAAGTGGAGGAGACGAAAACTGAAAAATGCCCAGGTATCAACGGACGAAAAAGCGGATGAAAGGGAGTGTAAAGCAACTACTGGCAAAGAGGAGAGACGAACAGACTACAGACACAAACGCAGTCGTTTTACAGGCAAATTGCGCAACAGGTAGAAAACTTTAGGGCGATGCGGTCCAGCCTCGGGACGTGGATCAATTCACGGAGGAGGCTGTGTTGTGTGACCCTTTGCCATCCGAGGATGTACGCCCGGTCGCTGGGGTGAGGAGACGATTCGACCACCAGACGGTAACCGTATTGTCGACATGTCTGTTATGCAGACTTTGATAGACTGTGTTGCAGTTTGTGGACATTGTCATGTCGGCAAGTTGACATCGGTTGAGGATCATGCACGACGACGTGGCTGGGCTTCGTATGTCACGCTGAAGTGCAACAATGTGGAATGTACTGCGAGGCATGGAACTGGACAAGCAAGGCTACAGATACTGGCGAGGCATGGAACTGGACAAGCAAGGCTACAGATACTGGTGCACGGGAAGTCAACAAGTTGAGTGTCTCAGCAATGTGAACCATTGGGAAAGGACAGAGAGGAGCAGCTATGTTTGCAAGCCATATGAACATGCCGGCACCAATCCTGAAACCGACCTGGAGAAAACACACAGTAGCATGGGGTGATACAGCTCACGAAGGATTGCAGGAAGAATTTGACAGGTACCGTAATGTCTTTTATATCTGTGTGCCAACAGGAGGATTTTAAATTTTTAATCTGGAATATCTTCAAAACTATAACAGACAGAGATGCCATTCTAACTTCTACCAGGGATTTTTTTACCATTGCGCATCTTTTCAAATTGAAACAAAAGTTGTAACAATTTAAATTATGCTAATTAGGAGAATTTAAAATTTTAAATCTTGAATATTTTCAAAACTCTTACGGATAGATTTAAGATGCCATTCCAAGTTCTATCATGGGTTTATTGATCATTGCGCATCTGATGAAATTGAAACAAAAGTTGTAGAAATTTAAATTATGTTAATTAGGAGAATATAGAATTTTAAGTCTTGAATATTTAGAAACCTATAACAGATAGAGAGGTCATTTCAACTTTGAGTAAGGGGTTATTGACCATCATGTATCTTATGAATTCAAAAAAGTTGCATCAAATTTAAATCGTGCTAATCAGGGGCATTTGATATTGCAAACTTTTGAAACAGTCTAGTACCCCCAGGCACACAGACAGATTTGCTGTGAAGCAAACCTTCTTTTCTAGTCTTTCAGTTGCTGTCGATAGCACAATGACATTACAACCTCCGAAAATTTAGTCTGAAAAATCATGAAATTTCAATCTTTATTTATTGTGGTCATCAGTCGATTTCAAACTTTCAGTTCTCAAAATTGCAGGGCTTGATTATTGACAATGATGTAGGCCTATACAGGCAGATGCTGTATTGATTGAACGATGGATATCCACTTCACAGCAGAAACATCTCAAAATTCACATAGGCCCACACGTGAACATTTGCCATACAGGGGGGGGGGGGGGGGGGGGTAAGGGTTTTCCGTACTGGCGTATACTGGATTTTTTTATTTACTGTAGGTTTATTAGCGTACTTGAAGCACTCTTATTTTGCGTAGTACACTTTAGGCATAGACAACATTTTGGGAGATTTTTATTTTCCATGCTGCGTACTGTAGCAAAATTATTACCTGTACCAGCGTACTAGAACCTCCCCAAAACCCTTCACAAGACATAAGTACCAGTTGGTACAAAGTCGTGTCAGGGACGTATATATACGTCCCTGGTTGTGTATACAAAAAATGAATTCACTGTGTTAGTTGCATACTCTTTCAATATGTGGAGTGTCCGTCATGTTTGTGCACTGTATAATGTTGCCTCCCTTGGCTTACGCGAAAAAAACGGACAAGTTCAATACTACAAGACACTAAGATGACACAATAGACACAGATCCGAAAGGTCAATTGGAATGGGAAGGGGGGCGCGGGATTGGAAGTAATACAAGAAGACAGGGAGTGGTGTTTCAAAAAGAGAATATTGTTCAAAACATGCACCAATTTTTCCTGGCAATTTCTTTATTGTCTTCATAGGGCTATCCTGAAAGCGAAGAGGCAGCGGATCAGGGAGGGCCTAGTGGAAGGATCCCGAGGTGGAAATGACAGATGAAGACCTGCGTCAACTAGTTGTGGACCTGCCGGTATCCCTGGATGGTTCCTGGCTGAGTCGGGGTGCCAACAGTAAGCACGGGTTTGTGACGGCAATATCAGCAGACACGGGGGAGGTAGTGGACAGGCATTACATGAGCAGAACGTGCAGGGCCTGTCAGCAATGGGACAACAAGGACAAGAACAGTGCCGAGTATCTGGACTGGTACCTCAATCACGGACCCGACTGCCTCATGAACCACTCAGAAAGTGCTTTTGCCATGGAGGCTAATGGTAGGATATGATTTGGTAAACTTCAGAATAAATAATGTTGTGTATCGTTTTTCATTGATAAGTTAGCGGACATCCTTGTCAAAGGTATATTGAACAAAGAATCGACTGAAAAATCGAAAGACACTTGACCAAATCTACATTGAACTGATATGATATGCAGTCTACATATTTAATTATAACACTTCATGTTTGCTTGTACAGGAAGAGCAAAAGCCGGCATTGTCTGGTACTACTTTGGCACCAGAACAAATTTCCATTGCTCATGTTTCAGCTGTATTGCATAACTTCCCCCCTCCACCTAAAACATGTAAAAATATACATGTAACAATGTAGCTACCTGTGATAAGATAAAACATCAAAATTTTTATTTATAGCAGTCAAATAGAATTCTTTATTATATTTCTTACGAGTTTTCCCAACTTTATATATTTATGTTTTCTCATCTACTTGATCACTAATTATTATTCAGGATTCAAACAACATTTTCCGTTGAAATGTTAGATACAGATAATATTCAACAATTATTTTATAAGGACTGATTGTGCAACAATGCCAGTACTTCAAGTCTTGTACATGATCATGATTATGAAAATTCAGATAATATTCATGTAGGCTAACTTTGTATTTTTACAATTTGAATAATTTAGGGGCAGCTGAGCTGTTCAGCAGATCTATGCACAAGTACAATGTCAGGTATAATCCATACATAGGTAACGGCGACTCATCTGCGTACAAACGAATCTGCAAGGAAAAACCCTACGGTGAAGACTTAACTGTGGAGAAGGAGGAGTGCATCGGGCACATTCAAAAAAGAATGGGGACAGGGCTAAGGAGAGAACTGGAGAGAAACAAAGGTAACCACAGTAGCCACTAGGATGACAAGTTCATGTGAAAATGAATCGTCATGTTTATTGTTTTCCAATCAAAGTTTACTCATTTTCAAAACATGGCAAACCGAAACATGTCATTTTGTTTTTTTGGGATAAAATGATAAGGAATAATATCAGTCACCATATTTATCACATATGCTTTGGGCTACACATGTACTTTTCAATGGAACTGAAATAGAATAAAGGGGCACAAGTGATCTTCACGTTGGGTGCTGAATGCAGGTTTCACTGTATATATCATGGTATATGATACTTTGCTTGAAACTTCAGACGATGAAATGAGACTTACTGAAAAAAGAGAAGATGCTAGAGTTATAAAAACATTACTTGACTTCCAAATTTATATTCTCACCGGTTCATTTCATCTATTTTGGCATATGTATGTTCAGGGCAAATTTAATTTTAATTTCATGAAATAGAGAGAAAATGCATGGATTCAGGCATCAGTGTGGCAATTTGCTTGTTACTATATAGACCATTACAATATATATATATATATATATATATATATATATATATATATATATATATATATATACATGTGAAATAAAACCCATACACATTCACAAAATCTTCACTAATGAAAGTCTATGTTCCTATTGTTGTAGGAAAAGTCCTCTCCGACGGAAAGTCTCTTGGTGGTCGTGAGCGACTGACAATGGCACGAGTCAACGCCCTGCAGACCTTCTATGGTATTGGCCTTCAGACTTTTGCAGGGAACCCTGGGCCATGTTGAAACATTATGGGGACCCGCCTAACCATGAGGACTGTCCCGAAGGAGAGTCTAGTTGGTGCAAGCATCAACAAGACAAAGCACTGGGCACAAATACTTGCAGGTAAAATGTGAAAAATTGATGAATTTAAATTAGTTATTTCCAGGACTAAATGTAAAATGAGTATCATGATTATAGTATTCAGTATTTCAAGATCAATGTATATCATATTTCTTTGTTTGGAACTGATAGAGCTGAAATATTGTGTATAATCATTTCTAGGATATTAGATTTATACGGAATCAGGAATCAGGAATCTTTTTATTCAAATCAGAATACATACATTGCATCAAGATACAGAAATAGTCAAATTATACATAAACATATTTGAGATATTTCACAATATACATATACTGATTTGGGAGACTTGTGTTAAGGTCATATAATGACCGCTATCACACAAGCCACCCACATTTTAATTTCTCTTAATTTATCTTTATGCATATAATTTTCACTGAAAGTCTTTATCAGCTGATGGAATATATATTATCATTTAAATTTTTTAAAGAACATGCTATTTGTGTGTTTAAATCACTCCGCTTTAAAAAAAAATCACCTTACAGAATTACAAATGTAACAATTTGGTACATGACATTCATTTTCATATTATACGTTGGACACATTACTTTTATGACTTGAAACATGTGAACTCTGGGTATAAGTTAATGGTCCAAGTCATGTAAATTTGATTTTTCCAGGTAAGCTCAAAAGGAAAGTCTGATGTCTGATTATTTGGCCTTCTTTTCTTTCTTTTTTTTTAATTGTTGATATTGTACAACAGACCCTGTAATTTTTTTCAGCCATTGATTTTGATACTTTTTAGTTATCATTTTCCTTTCCGCAATACACATAATCCATATACTGTAAAATTCGACAGCTCCCCCCCCCCCCCCCGGCTCAAATTCACAGTGCAAGTGCATCGAGAGGGAGAGTGACTTCTTTGCACAATATACATAGTCTTAAAGATACAAATATTTATGATCTTTCAAATAAAGTTCAGTAAAAGTTGGAGTTTGAATGATCATGCTACATGAATTGCCACTTTATTTCTCTTGCAGATATCCTGGATGTTCAACATACATAAACAGGTTTATTTTTATTTTGTTATGATATTTATTTCGTGCAGCATAGAGAATCCAGAAGTGATTTGTTCAGCAGGCAACTAGACACCTCACCTCCCCCCCCCCCCCCCAACACCCAGACAAAACACAGAGCTTGACTCGTTTGGCAAACCATTCATTTTGCATATATATAATTTATGTTGCAGGCCTCCTGCCCACTCGCTGGCACCTGCTGTCACAGAGGCGACTCGGCCGCTCTTCCAGAAGCTTGCGGACGCTGACCTTCTAAAGTCTTGCAGTCGGGCAGTGACACAAAATGCTAACGAGTCATTGCACAACGTGGTTTGGAACATAGTCCCAAAAAACCAGTACCACTCGCCAGAACAAGTCCAGTTTGGGATCGACCTAGGGATACTGTGGTACAACGGAGGTAAACTGGCAACAGCTGCGTTCCTGTTTGAGGAGGAGGATGTGGCACTAGGTGATGATGCAAAGGCACCACTAAAGTGGATGGACAGTCGACGGCTGCAGGACTGTGCCTACAAGGCCACTATATCGGCAAAGGACAAACGCAAGGAGCGCACGTGAGGGAAACCCCAAGGTGTGCACATAGCCAGACCAAGATGTGTAGAGAACAATTCAGATCACCATGATATATACATTCATGTGATAAGTTACGTTGTACTATGGATGGCATTACCCGTCTTAATATGGGACATTATCTATGATAAAAGACACTCTTATATGTGACGAGAGACTGTCGATTCCAAAGAGCAGGTTCGAGTTGGACAGTTGGACCATCCACCACCGCCAGCTTATGTTGAATAAAATATTTTGTTGTTGTTTGTCTCATTGATTGTTTTCTTGATTCTTTAGCCAATAAATCATTTTCCAACTAGGATGCATTATATATATATATATATATATATATATATATATATATATATATATATATATATATATATATATATATATATATATATATATATATATGTGTGTGTGTGTGTGTGTGTGTGTGTGTAACGACTACATTTTCAGAACCAGTAGCACTAGACTGTGAGTTATAAATGACTGGCAAGATTCATTCAGAACTTCGTCCGTGTCAGGCAATGCATCACCCGTAGTCCAGTCAAATCTATTTTTTTCAAAAGCTTCAGTTGGTCTTGTAATGTTACAGTTGAAATAATATGGCCTGGGAAAATAAGGACCTTGCTGCACAATTTGAAAAAAAAATACAACATAAACTACATCCATATTTATATTTACAAATTTTATTTACATGAAAACTATGTGTACATGTTCTTATCACTTTGTCGTAAGAAAAGTCCATTGTATTGTAATCCAACTAGACATGAAAACTTTTTTTGTCCATGTTCTTATCGCTTTGTCATGAGAAAAGTTCACTGTATTCTAATCCAACATGGTACAAACAGCCTCAGAACTCTTGAGAGCTGTAACGCCAAGTTCCAAACTCGTCACAAATCCATGGCCCGTCATATCTACAAAAGAAAATTTAAAAAAGTATCAGTCCAGGTAACAATACGGGCCAAACTGACTGTATAACACTTAGTTACACATGTGCTCTAAAAAAAAAAATCCCTTCGTCATGGGACTCCTGGTACTCTCCCGATACGAAGGGGGGGGGGGGGTCTACATGTTCAAAATGATAAGTAAACTGCTGGACATATTTTACCCGAATGTGATGGGGTTTTATGCAATTTTCGGAATATCATTTTTGTTGTATTTAGTTGGAAGGGAACTCCTTGTATTTATTTGGAAGGGAACATTTGAAAGTTACTACTCAAGATTTACTACTATCTGTGCTGATACATGCAAATACTGAAAATCAGAAATAGGTCCTACAGCATTGTCTAGCTCCGGCTACTTGTTGAATATTGAAATGTATATTTGCTCCCGTGTAGATCCATGGAAAAACTGGGAGAGAAAGTCGGCATGATCCACAACCTTTTGAAAATGTCCATATTCATTATTTCCGAGAGCCAAACAATAGCTGTCAACTGAAAGTAGACTGTGATGAAATAAAAATCTTCTGCATATGAACTTACATACGTACGTTGACATGGTTGATGTATTAGTTTCAATGGGCAATTACCAGAACGGAAACATATACGGTAATATGATAGAACAAGGCGTACAGAAATATTACTTTTCAATCTCTGTCATAATATCGACGACCCATGGTCATATCAATGCTACGCAAAGAACAAACAAACAAATAAAAAACACACATATACTTACCGCAGTTGCATAATCTTGTGTGTAAGTGTCGTCTCTCCCACTGCAACTAACTCGGCGCCTTGACGTTCACGTAGCTGGGCTTTAGTTTCTTTGTTCACTTTAGGCATTTTCCTGAATTTGCTTTTTGGATTTTACACCTTCTGTGCTCTTGACTGTACTGTCACTGTGTGAACATGAACGGAGACTGATTGTAAGTTAGTCAGCTAGATCATATATGAATGCCACATCGGCACCACCAAAGTTGAACCAGAGAACAACGGAACTCACAATGTGTCATGTTCAAATGAAATGCGACAATAAATAGGAAACCCATGATGAAATTCAACATAATGAAGGGCACCAGTATAATTGTTAAATTTCGCTGAATACGGTAATGGTTTCCGGGTGTTGCGTATCGGTATTCGATCGCAAACCAAGATCAAAGGACTCCGAAGCCAGGATCGTTTATGTTCCATTTGGAGAAATCACACATCCCGAAGTTCATATCACAAACAGGAACACCACAAAAACATGAAAGTCATCCAGTTTTACATCGATGACCGGCCTGTTTACATAACGTAAATCGGTTTTTGTAGCCTGATCAGCTCCGTTCCACTTCAGCGTGCCGCCATTGTTCTGGGCGACGGTCGTGTGCCCCTTCCCGTTGCCAGGTATGTGGACGATCGTGGATTGCTGCAAAAACACTGTCGCAAATTACCATATCCAAACAAACAGAAACCAGCACGTGTACCAGACAGCTAAACTTCCAAAAGTTTAGACGTAATTTTCTCATATAAATATTTAATTTTTTAATCTGATTTTTGGTGACAATATACTTCAAGTATCATGCTTTCAGAAAATGATAAAAACCCATTTTGCGATACGGGGAAAGTTAGGCCCCTACGCCACAACGATGCCGCTACCTTAAGCATCCTTTCGTGATTTTCTGCAGCATCCTCTGAAAAAAGGACAATTTTTCCATCGTTGTAACAACTTAATCCAGCAGAGTAACACTATCCTCCATTGCAACAAGAGTAGCACCTACAGGGCACATTTCACCTGAGCCTAAAGTCCCTTACTGACCAACCGTTTTTTTTTTTTTTGTTTTTGTTTTTTTTCATTACATGTGGTCCCATCTCCATGCAATACATAAACCTTCTGACTCAGCAACAGACTCAACTACCTGATATTTAGCAAGAACGTGAACCCTATCTGCCATTGAAGTTACTGTTGCTGCAGATTGTAATGACTCCAGAGATTTATTCAACAACCGACTGGACACATTTTGCATGACAGCACCACATTTTGGCCCAGGACATCCAACTTAGTGACTAGTTCCATAACAGTTTCATTTTCACCCTTTCTGTACATGGCTGCCCATGTTCATCTTCCGATTTAGTAGCGAGAACAGACGACACCTGGGACAAATATTCTGCCTCTTATACAGAATATTGATCACCAAGATCATTTAAATGTTTCTTCATCTTTATTTTGGTGGCCGTACAGTTATTGGCAACAGATTTTTCAGCACCTACTTTTTTTTGAAGATTTGCGATTTTCAATTTCGGTTCCTTTATTTCATCATTGCATATCCTTTTTTTTCTGCAATATATATTTTTCTTGAATTTTTAGTTTGGGCTCTAACTTTTCCACTGCCCTATGCTTACGCTGAAAAGCCTTATATTTGCCACTGAATGAACTTCTTGCAATTCTTTATCCCCCCCCCCATTGTACATTAAATATATGTACTTACAGTATAGTACTGGACTGTGTCATTGGTTATAAGTAGTTAAGAAGTACAGGTCATTTAATGTGGTTGTGGATGAGTGCTGAATGACCTTTGCCTCTGGAGAGCCATGTCGTAGTTACCTCTGGCCCCATTTTCTATTGGTGGAATTGAAGTAGATTGGTCTTCACATGGCATTATTTCTAGTTAGTGTATACTATATTCATCACAAAAATATACTGGGTAGGCAGAATTTCTGACACATTTGGTTCGCCATTCAAAACTATAGTTTTGCTATGTGTCCAAGCTAAAAACGGGGTACATGTGTAGTCCTGCAAACATTATCTGCAGTTTTGATCATAGGAAAAGGTTTCTGCCAGTAAGATTGTGATCAGCCCTGGATGAGTTGTTGTAAAACTTATAAATTTACCAGAGACAATCCAAATATACAGAAGTCATTAAATGGCCATTGAGTATGTCCTGATGAGAAGTTATTTATATAATGTGTCAGGTGACTGGCTCATTATTGTTGCTTTTTAGGTCATTAAATCATACGGAAACACATTAAGCTGTTTTGATAAACAAGACATTCAAGGGTTGTTGTAAGTTTGAAAGTATTTTTTGACAAGTATTTGATATAAATACACATTAGTAAACATTTAAAAACATTATCTGTGCGTCTCTGCCGATCTTATGAAAACAAGTAAAGTGTAACGGCTATTATGTTTTTATCAACATTTTCTCTAAGCAGAACCTGCAAGAGTATTATTTTTGTGGTCTTGTTTTCTGGTCTCCTTGCTTATATCTTAGTTCATGATCAAGGCTAATGGTGTTATTTATTGCTTATGCATATAGTATTTGTGAAGCTATGTAAGACAAGGAAAACATGCAATGTATTTCAGGCATAAAGTGCCTTTTTTATCCTGCTTGGCCGCAGAATGGGTGAGTTGATTGTCTCTCTCGTCTTTGTTTACAGAACTCAGCATCTCCTGGAAATGGAACTCAGAATGGAGCAGAGATCTTCCTAAGTGATGCAAGACAGCGTATCAAATATGAACAAGCCCTGAGTAGTGGTGCAACACTTTACAATGTGATCATTAGTAAATAAAGAAAACCAATCCCATTTCAGTGGTCAATGAACATGTGAGCACCTTGGTTGAGTCAACCCGCACCATTCTAGCCACCTTTTCGTGAAGAAAAATATTATTTCTGGCGACAAACACCCAGTTGAGAATTAACATGCATGGATCTGGTGGAGTTTTACAAATTTTCCTCTTGCAAACAACTAGGTTCTACAGTTTGTGCAGACAACACCTTGACTGTGAGTATGGAAATACCATTAGGACCTGATTGTAACAACCATTCTTCAACCAAGCATATACGATGAACTACAACCGAATGCACCTGCACTTGATTCTACTGTATTCTTCATCCCAAAGGATTATTGCCCGCTAGGAGCTTGCCAGACAGAAGGAATAGCATGCAAATTACAAAAACTTCAAGTTCAAGCATAGCTGAAAACTCGTGTATGAACCTAAGATGCTATTTTTCCATACACACATTCTATACATATACATATAGCTTGACCTAAATTAACATTGCGTATTTAGCATATTAATCCCTTCTTGCTCTCAATGTTGGCTCATCACTGGAAAAAATTTGATCACATAGTCGTGCGCAAAGTGCATTTCCACTGTAATCCTAAGCAACGTGCAGATTGAGTTTTAAAAGAAATGATAAGGAATAAAACTATGGTTGTTTACATTACTTGTCAATTGCCTGACTGCATCAGCCTTGATAAAAAAAACCATTATATTTGGATTTATTGTGGTAGACTTGTTATCCCACCATAGTTGCTAAGACAAGGTATATGTAGTAGAAATGTGTATGTCTGACACCAACAGTGGCAGCTATTGATAGGTTTCCAACAGGTGGTCGTCATTTGGTCTGGTAGACATTATACTCTGCCATACTGTTTACTTGATGTGAGAAATGACAAAAAAGAAAATGTAAGAAAAAGATTTTATGCATCTGTAAATAAAAATGTCCGAGAAAAATTCCTCTGTCTACACGCTACCCCATATAACATACTTTAGAAAAGAAATACCAGACATTTTAGAAAATATCCTAAGAGCGGCAAAGGCACAACGTTAGAGGACCCACAAATATAATAGCATTACTCTACTATGAAACACACACACACACACACACACACACACACACACACACACACCTGAACACGCAATAAACCAATGCAATGCACAGCAAAACACTTTTAGTTCTATATACTATTTTTGTATGATTCGTACACAAATTTAAGCCAAAGCGGAACAGAGTTATTTTGGTTAAAGGACAACCTCTGTAATCCCATTGGTTGATTGACCTTACCTCTGAGAGAATTAATACCTAAAAAAATATTTCACATGGTTAAGGTGGAGGCGGTGAAGCTAGTGCGCAGTGAGACTGGCATCTTTGGATCACAATATCCCATTTCATTTTTTCACAAGTGCAATAAACCTATATATTTTCTGATTAATACATATCCATAGATTTGTATCCATAGAGTTTTTTGAAAGATTGGATCTTTTGTGAGATTTTATACCATTCTTTCTGACTTTGTAGGTTTTTTTACATTTTTCGCACAGATGTCACAAAAAATTGTCCTTTTTCCAGTTAAAATCAGAAGAAATTCAAGAAATATATCCATGCCCAGGATCGAATTAAATGGTTAGTCCTGAAATTGCATAAATAGAAAGTTATAAGATTTTTAATTCAGTCCTGACAGGTTGTTCACTTTCCTTCTATGAGTTGCTCCAAACGTCATGGAAGGGGTTGTCAGAAAAAGAAAATCCTAGAAACCGTTCTGGATATGATATTTTTCTTTTAATGTCTGTTGATCTTAATGTGATAAGGCAGTACTGGCGTTCCGAGTTAGGGATTTTTTTTTAACACCTGGCTTCGCATGGTAGATTTTTGCCCCCCCCCCCCCTACGCATGCCCGAAATGTCTGGTAACGCAATTCCGCGGTCAAGCTTTCCCGGGGTAAGAGTAGGCCGTGACCAACACAGCGTGACAGCGAAACCCATAAGAGAATCGGCATGCAACAGTGATCGTTCAGTTTCAGTGACCATGGCGGGAAATACGGAGGACGGAGGAGCGGCGATTAACGTGATTGAACAGACGGAAAATGAACTATATGACAAATTCTCAAAGATGAAAGTGGTTGACCTTAAGAAGTTTCCAAAGATTCGCGGAGTGCAGGGGTACAAATATGTGAAGAAAGACCTAGTTGAGGAGAAAGATGATACCATGGACGTGCGGAGAGCTTGATTGGAGTTTCATGATGGGAAGAGGAAGGTGGATTTGCCATGCATATCTTCGATAACCTCCTAGATAGAAGACCTGAAAGAAATGCCAGTGCTTGAGATGCCCCATGTCTTTGCCTACCTAATAAGCAAATGTGACTGGACACCCAACAATGTTCAGAAGTGCCACGAATCCAGGGGCTACCGACTTGCGGAACAGGGACACCTCCATGGGGTTAAGTTACACGTGCTGTCGAACTTTGTTTCATGCAAACTTTTGTATGTGAAGGCACTTTGTACAAGATAAACCTCGCAAGGCGAGGCACCGAACCAGGTATTAGGAATAGTCACGGAAGAAGGGGTCATCCATACCGGCTTTAATATTAATTATTCGATATTTATTTATTGTTTAATGTCGCCAATTTTAAACAAATAATAACAGCTGATCTGAAAATGCTTGAAGGCCTGCAGTGTGCCAGTGATCAGGCAACAAAGTTTGCAGACAGTGTATTGCGAATTTATGTCAGGTGCTTTACTGTTAATTTCTGATTGCACCCGTCAAGCGCTAATCTTGTTAGTGGTGAGCCAAGCGCGAGGATCTTCAAAGCACTGGCAGAAGTGCGCCCTAGGCTAATCCCTCAGAACTCACCGAGTCAATCAAGGGTGACTTAATGCATGGTTAGTTGTGCTACAATGCAGGCCCCGATTTGTATAGGTTTTGTCTCAGGTTTTGTGTCAATATGTTTCATAGTGACCGTGTTTTCTGCTATCTATGGTACATCCTGGTATCTTACAGTTGTACACTGGCATGCTTTCTTGGAGTTACACTCGTAGGTTATTGGAATAACCGGCGTTAAAAAAATGACACCAACTTTCTCGTGTTAACCCAATGGGGAAAAATGGCGAGACTTGAAAGTATCCCCCGAGACTTGGAGAAACGTCCGTGATTTCGCGGGAACATAGTAGTCAGCGCCACCGGTGGCAAAAATTGTCCCTATCTCGGAACTAAGCTATTTACACGGTCGTGAGGCGAAATTGGAGAGGTTTAGCAAAAAATAAATAAATAAATAAAATAAAGATAAAAATAAACAGTTACAAGAAAATCGCATTGAAAGAAAAAGTTGCCAATTCTTACGCATTTATGGATGAAATATGACACATACTCATTACTTCTGTCCTGTGTTTTAATTATTGTGTGAAATAAACTTGTAGCTTTACCTCTGTGATGTTGTCAAAAAACTAAAGTGTAGTTTGTGGCTTAAATCTCGACTTTTTTGACTTGATAACACTACACTTGGCTTATTTGGGTGTGGGTTCACATGTGGCTTTCCATATTTGGGGACCAGTAAGTGGATTGTGCGAATTTGTTTTTACATCAACAGAATATTTCAAAGTAATCAGAACAATGGTAGTGTTTAGTCTGAACTGGCCCATCCTTCTTTCCAGGGCTAATGGTTTCCTGTGAGTGATCCTTGTCAATAGCTCAATTGATTTCCAGCGTTCATTGTAAACAATAAATTTAAGATCAATTATCTCAGTTATTCTTTATGTTCACACAATTAAGTTTTTGGGAGCATGTCGTTTAAATATCAGACTATCCAAAATATGAAAAGGGATTACAGGTTATCCAAAGGTGCCGGCTTCAGACCTTCCACCTTAAAATCTTGTGAACTATTCATATCATATCAGTATTTGGTAGAATCACTCTAGGTACTCCCAAAACCCAGCCCATTCCCCTGGTCCAGCCGATCATCATCATCATCATCATCATCATCATCATCATCATCATCATCATCATCATCATCATCATCATCATCATCATCATCATCATCATCATCATCATCATCATCATCATTATTATCATTTTTCCATTTCCGCATTTTGAGACAAAATTGTTACTTTTTAGGAAAACTAGTGTGCTTTTTATTTCGGCAGTCATATTCATACATGGTCTTTTTTGTCATTTACACAATTTTTAAGATTTTATACTTTTGAATAACATATTTTTGTCAGGTTCCACAAAGCCAGTTTTGATGGGTAGGTTGTTCCATTTATGTCTTTCTGGATTGCTTGTTTAACAATGTCAAGAATGATACAATTCTCGCCACTAAGCGAGATGACAAAGGAATTGTGATCATGGCCAGTCAAAAAGGTCATGGATGTTCCATTCACAGGCTTTCATAACAATAGTCTTCACAGATTGAGACATCTCACTTTAGCAATAATAAATATTAGGCTCTTCACTTACGTGTGAGTTCTGTATGGCAGGAGACGACTGAAAAACAAATCAAAACAGAATGATGGAATACAAAAATTCAAAACTTCAAAAGACAAAAAGTAAACAAACATCAAAAAGCCTCCTCCCCCGCACAAAAAACACCAACACACACACACACCAACACACACACACACACACACACACACACACACACACACACACACACACACAAACAAACAAACAAATAAAGAAAGGAAAAACAAAACAAAAACAAAAAAACCCCGAATACTTGTTTTTTCCTATGTTAACCTTTAAGTCCGTCGCACTTCTCATTGGATGTGTCTGTTCCAAGGTACAAAATGGGTCATGGGAGTATCTATTATTCATTTCATTTGTATTTTCTTTTTTGCGAGTCCCTAGCTTTTGTATCCTCTCATAAATACCTATAATTCAACAATTCGTCCAAGACATAATGTGCATTCTCCATACCTTTTAAGATAGAAGCTACATGGTCATCTCATAGGCTACAGAATCTTCAATACTCCTTCAGCGTGCCTCCTCTGTCTGTTACTTCTTGAAAATTCACACCTTTGCTATGTATATGATTCACACTACAATAGTCAATACATCATACACTTTCTTTCACATCTTACTTTCCACTCCTTGTTTCCCCATTTCCAGGTTTAAAAAAAGGCTCAAATCTGGAATAATAGCGTCGATCTCTTTCGCCACACCAACACATAGTTTCCTTTGTTAACCTACTGACCTTAATGGCATCATCATATTTCTTCTTTTTCTTACGTCAAGATCTCTCTCCATTGTCCATTCATGTTTCTAGAGCTGTCTTCCTCATACATGATGCCCGCTAATCTGCCTTATCCATACCCGAAATGAATATACTTCTACTAACTTGTTAATATACTGAACCTACAAAGTCTGCCTCTAAAATGCTTTGATACATGTTTTCCCGCATTGGTCTATCGAGGTTGACCTCTCAAAATCTGACAATTGTATGTACGAAAGGGTATTCTTACTCTTGCAAAACCTCCACTCATTGCTTAAATTTATCATTCTTATTGCCGTTAATAAGTTAGAAGTGACATTTGCTTCTTCTTGAAGTTTAAATTAATCTTGAATCTGTTTTTCTCATAGCTGGGTTTTAGCTTGTGGACATGCTAAAGTATTTTTCTGAGCTAGTTGTCCATACTTTCTGTCTGAGTCAGGAGACTTCCAGACAATTACCTTGGAGAACAACTGCTTGTAGCATATAAACTTTGTGAGACTGTAATATGTCACACTGAATCTGGCAAAACTGTGGCTTCTAAGCTGCTCCTGTCATGGGTATACTGGGCCGTGTTAAAAGTCAATGCAGGTAAAGGTTGACTTGGACATAGGGGCTTGCTTATATTCTCTTGCTACCATGCAAAGAATCAGTATTGCTCCACCGTTGATGGCAAAGAGCCATATGTGAAAACTGACACGTTCATTCCAAGAGCTGCACATGGAGCATTATGCTGTGTGATTTGCGAGTTCGCAAATTGAGATAACTTGCATACAGCTATATATACTGTTGGTAAGTTACAGCCTGCTGGTTCCAAGTTATGTTCTATTATCATGCCATTTCCTAGCTATAATGGATCTTAGGCAGTTCCAAGCTACGCTGTGGATGAGCAGCCAGTTCTCAGATATGCTTGTGCCCAGCCGGTTCCCAGATTGTAGTTAGCTGGTTTCCGCCAATGCTCTCTGATCAACTATTTCTATGCTGTGTGCCAGTTCCCACCTATGCTGCAAGCTGTCACATTGTAATGCCTTACTTGCATTGTTCCCAGCTTAGAAGTGTTATCAGCCAATTCCCAGATTGTTATGACCTGCTTGCATGGGTCCCTGCCAGTTAGCAGAGTGTGATGACCTGCCTGCATAGTTTCCAGCCAGGCTGCATATACCAGTTTGTTGCTAAACTTGTGACCAGCCAGTGAACAGAATGTGACCACCTCCTTCCCTGCAGTCATATACACTGTGGTCTGGTCTCCACAGCGCTGATTCATCAGTTCAATCAATTCAATGCAATCACATGTCTTACACTTCAGGCTTTAATTTCTGGCTAAAATAACGATACATTTCTCTGATAAGTCACCAGAATATTGTATTATGTATACTTGATCAAACCTACTCATCTCAGACCAAACTGTCTGGAGGATTTCGGATGTGTGATCCGTGTTGACGCTCTGTACATTATCACTGGCAACACAAAAGAATGGCATGTTTCCTCTATGTTCGCTTTAGGCCAACTGTCATTTACAAACTCATTTTTTCTATTGCTTCTGCTTCAAATAAGCTTTTTATTCATTTAGAAAAATTAACATGTACTTTTTTGTAATTTTTGAGTACTATTTTGAAGTTTTTAATTAATTTTATGTGTCTTCTTGTGCAGCTGTACGTAAGATTTTTTATATTAAAGGTAGCTTATATTCCTTTTACCTGTGGCAATTTTGAAATTAATCACTTATTTTGAAAATGACGCTGACTGAAACAAAGGAAATGGCAATATTTGGTCATTGCCAACACAAGTGAGAAAGGTGTGAAAGCGTTGTAAATGTCATTTTTCACATCACTCTCAATAATTAACATGCTGATCAATGTAAATAACAACACCACAGTAATAAGGAATAGATTAAGGCCTTTATTTTGATGTTAAATTCATTATAAAGTTTGAGGGAAAAGTTTGTCAAAATGAGGCATAACAATGGGCTATTTAAGATGTTTACTGTGCATTTCATATCCCACACGCATGGTCCCTGTGGTACCTATTTGTAATGTTTCCAGTTCCACAGGGATATACATCTGCACACGTCATCCCCATTCTGTTGCAGCATCATGTTTTCCATCTATTGTTGGATGCCATTGTTGCATTCTTGCAGCACTTTTTGGAGGTAAACGTCCAAGCTTTAATGATAAACTCAGGGAACTGTATCCTGTTGCCTGTTTGTACTGAAAGTGGTGTTGTGTATCAAGTGATTCAAAGTTGGTGGCTGCACACAAAGTTCAAATTAATGTTTTCCAGGCCTTTCCACCTCATCATGCATTCATTTATTGTTTGTAAAGATACTCAGAAACTTTTTTGTGCAGTTTGTGAAAGGATTTGTGCTTGACCTGAAGATAAGTTGCTGAAACCGCATGGCTTTTTGTTACAGCATGTAGGAATAGCATGTAGCAAATGATTTCTATTACCTCTTGCAGCATGCTGAATTTCGTGCATGGTGAAGACCATCATGAGCAGCACATGATGTACTCATCTGTAGTAATAGCTGCCCGAGTACCCAAAATGACATGTAAATTTATGCCAGTGACCACTTTTGGAACAAACGATGTGTCTGCATCCGCATTAGCTTCTGCCTTTTTGACACATCAGCCAGCCATGAGCATTTTGTCCGATAGAGTGTATATTAGTGCACTCTTAGTTAGCATTGGCTTAGAACACCGCTTGGGCTGTAGTGGGATGCATGGTTTCATCAAGTAAAATGTCATCTACTTTTTTTGAGTTTTTCCTACCGTATCAATCAGACATCACAAATTGATTGAGATTCTTAATGCTTCATGCTGTAAGAAACACATCTCTGATGGGTTCGATTACTGAGTGAACAATTTTATCAGGAAAAAAAAAGGAACTCCTTGTTGTCGTCTGCACCACACCACTTTTGGAAAGGCAAGGTGGTTGAAAAGCAAGTTTGCATGCAAAGAATGATGCCACCTCAGAACTTTTGCTCAAGACGTGTGGCTAGGTAAGTTGGACTGAGACCTGTGGTTTCACTTCTGATTTTTACTGTCTTCTTCCTGGTACCAATAATCTTGACCATGTCATTATGATGCAACATGATGTTTGTGAACATCTTGCAAGTCATTTCTGATTCTGCATACTGATCATTTATTACAATATTATCATAATCGACAGGTATATCTGCTTTGACTCCATTTGACAACACGCGATCTATTCCATGTGCAAGAAATGAGATATGTCCCTGAATCCTTTCACAAAAATTTTGCGATCTTAGATATGTCAGGTCTGGAGAATTTAACACCAACATTTGTGTTGCTGTGATGTACCAGTGTGCACTTCTGTGAACTGCTCCAATGCATCACATACATTAAGAGAGGGAGGTAATGCATGTAGCCATTTTGCTGTGTACTCAAAATTTTCCCTGTCTGTGTTAGTGTTATTTAGGTTTTGGTTAAGTGGGGCTCTGTGCAGGATCTTAAGCCCTTAGAGTGCCACATTTTGTACTGAGTCAACAGCTTTCTTCCATGTGCGGGGGGAGGGAATGCACCTAAGGCACACCGAGGAAAAGTGTTTAACTGGATAATTATATTCTGTGTAAGTAGTGCTTGCAGTGTAGTGTTTGCACTCGAGTCAAAGGTCTTTTTGCATGAAACATTAATTTTGGACATGTATAATGATTTAGAGCAAACCGTTTTAATAGTTGGGCTTCAATTGCATTTGGCACTGAAACAGTTTATTGATCTTTGTTTGTGGTGCCCAGGTTTACATGCATATCCATGAGGACACAATGAGGGGAGTCAATGTAAACAATGTGGGCACAGATGGCATGATACAAGGCATTGGCAGATAGCATATATAAAACTGGTGCTTTGGCATTAACTGTCTCCCTAGTTCTGCCACCCAACGTCCTGACATTGTTTTTGACCACTGCTACCAGGGTAAGACATGAGGGGATAATATCCGCCAACAGGGCAATTACCTCGTCTATATCTTGCAAATTAGCTACAATCTCTGCAGCCTTTATATATAAAGGCTGGCCAAATGTTACTCGCCATATTTCCAACCCCTGCTGTTAAAACTGTTTCTAAGCCAAACATACTGCACAGTAAATAGTACTTGGATTCGGGGGTTCCAGATTGATGAAAAACAGAGTTTCTGCTCTACTTCTTTTACATATTGGCCACCTCACATGTCCACCTTCATGAAGCCTTTCTATTAAGGACAGGGAGCTAATTCCAAGACATAGTGAATAACTAAGAAGGCGGATAGAACAGCAGCTAAATGAAGGGACTTGAGCTTGTGGTTGCGAACATTGAGGAAATATATTATGACAGACTGTACACGAGGCACAGAAGGTTTGCTGCGTTTCTTGATAGGGGTGTGTTTAAGGTGGAAGCTGTGAAGCTAGTGCGCAGTGAGACTGGCAACTTTGCATCGCAATTACCCATTTAATTTTTTCACAAGTACATTAAACCTATATATTTTCTGATTACTACATATCCATAGATTTATATGCATAGAGTTTTTTTGCATGATTGGAATTTTTTGAGATTTTGTAGCATTATTTCCAACATAGCAGGATTTTCACATTTTTCGCGCAGAAGTCACACAAAATAGTTTTTTTTCCAGTTGAAATCATAATAAATTTGAAATATATATCCATGTCTAGGATCGAATTCAATGGTTAGTCCTGAAATAGCATAAATAAAAAGCTACAAAATTTTTAATTTAGTTCTGACAGGTTGTTCATTTTCCTTCTATAAATTGCTCCAAAAGTCACGGTAGGATTTGTCAGAAAAAACAAATCCTGGGAACCGTTCCTGGATATGATATTTTTCTTTTAATGTCAATTGATTTTGATGTGATAGGGCAATTTGTACGTTTGTGAGGCAAGACACAAATTGCAGAGGTTGAGCCAAAAAAAGTTCCGAGAAAATCGCATTGAAAGAAAAAATTGCCAATTCTTACGCATTTATGGCTGTAATATGACACATACACATTTCTTCTGTCCTGTGTTTTAAGTATTGTGTGAAATAAACTTGTAGCTTTACCTCTGTGATTTTGTCATTAAACAAAAGTATATTTTGTGGCTTAAATCTCGACTTTTTTAACTTGGGAACACCACACTTGGCTTGTTCGGGTGTGGGTTCACGTGTGGCTTTCCATATTTGGGGACCAGTAAGTGGATTGTGCTAATTTGTTTGTACATCAATAGAGAATTTCAAAGTAATCAGAACAATGGTAGTGATTAGTCTGAACTGGCCCAATCTTAGCTCCACGGCTAATGGTTTCCTGTGAGTGACCCTTGTCAATAGCTCAATTGGTTTCCAGCGGTCATGGACTAATGACTGTGCAAACAATGACATGGTTCATTATCATGCCCATGGAAACAAAGCCATGTGTCCGTCACTGTTTAAACTTTTCATTGTAAACTAAAGTGTAGAGATCAAGTATCTCATATAAATTTTATGTTTACACATCTGAGTTTTTGGGAGCATGTTTAAGTATCAGACTATCCAACAATATGAAAACGTGATTAGAGATTATCTGAAGGTGCGGCTTCAGACCTTCCACCTTAAAGCATCCAAGTGTATCAGCAGATTTTCTTACTGTTCATTCTATGGGTAAGGTATCCACAATCCCAAGTGGTGTCACACTAGCTATGCCACCCATACGATGGGGATTGTTGTGACAGGTGACGGCAGTCACATTGTAATCTGTTTTGTCATAAACAGGTAGTGTTAAACCAGCAAAGTGATAGGATGGTTACACTCCTGACAAACAGGGCATGTTCTAACTACTGCACCTCATAGTAGTCACCAGTGAAGCCCAGGCCCCTTCATATATCTATTAGTTTATGTGAAGCACACCTGCGGTGTATAAGCATAGATATTCCAAGCAATAAAGCTGAATTGGATGACCTAGGTATGCTTGCAAAGAATTATGGTAGGAGCTATGGATATGTCGTGGTTGAACATTTTTAATATAGATAGCTGCCTGTATGTGTCACACAGAAGTTGCTTTCAAGTTTCCTTCCTGGAAAAGTACCCCCGCCCCCTCCCACCTGAAAAAGCTGCTTGCACCTTCCAGGAATATTGTTTCAAAACTTGCTCCTATGGTAGATCACGCTCAGTATTATCATACGTCGAGAGATGAGCAGATAAAAAAATTATCTGTTTAGCACACATTAAAATCTAATTCACGAAAAGGTAGTGAAGTTGTTGGTCCTTAAATGTTGTACAGTCCTGCAAACTATTCTTCAGTTTTAATCTAAAGAAAGGGTTAACACCAGTTAGATTGTGGCCAGCCTTGGATAAGTTATTCTAAGACTTGTTAATGCACCAATAATAATAATAATAATAATAATAATAATAATAATAATAATAATAATAATAATAATAATAATAATAATAATAATAATAATAATAATAATCAATATATTTCTGATGAGAAGTCTTTTACGTAATGCACCAAGTGGCTGGCCCATCATTGTTACTTGATTAGGTCATCAAGTCATAAAAACCCAATTAATTTATTTTAATAAACAGGTCGTAAACGTGCTGTTCTAAACATGATAGAATAGTGGCAACTCTTACCTGCATTAAAATTGGCTACCTGTATGTCAGTTTAATGCTTGATTGTACTCAGCAATCTGTTGCGAATATTGAACAACTGCCTGATGGGTTAATCACAACAAAACCTCAACACCTCTATGCACAGTTAGCCGAATAGGCCGTGTTAGGAACTATTGACAATACACACAGCAAGTTAGATGCAGAAGTTGGAGAGGGCATTATATTTGAGGGAGTTGTCTCAAGACGGGAACAAATTACATGCCTCTATATGAACTTGCACCAACACCAATGCATGACAGATAGCTTCTCTAGCGTTAAGAAGACAGACTGATAATATCCTCACCCATGCCAAGGTACGTGATGTGGCATGGCCACTATTGCAAAAACCTGCCGTGTTGAACCCATCTGAAGGAACCATGAGCATATCCATATTTACCCTCTCAGGGCACGGATACCTTGATTTATCAGGTGAATATGCCTTTAGAGCATGGCCCAACTATCACTGCTATCATCTGGCCACACTGCCCATATCTTATCCACTTCAGGAGTACTTTGTACAGATATTGGTTGACTATCTGAATGTGGGACTGTTTTCTGTTTTATAGTAGTAAATGCAGGCATCGTTCTCTCGAAGAATCAGGATTACCTTATCACTTGCCTAGTACCCTCTAAAGTGGAACTGAAATACAAACCTGACACAATAAAGGAACCCCCCTCTCCTCAATGAGCTCTACCCTTTATCCTACTAACATTTACGCTGGTTTCATACTGTTCTCTGACGGCAATGTGGCTTTTGACATAAAACGAAACCCTGCTACTCAAACCACCCCTCTCCCTTCTGGTCTTCAGCAAAACATTCCTCTTAGGAAAAGCCCAATGGAAGCAACTATAGAAAACCTAGAATAAGTTCACTTGTAGAATTGCTAAGTGGAGTTGGGGGTCCCCATTTGTGAGTGACAATAAACAATATGATAACCAATATGTTTAGCTAATGAGTAACTGAATACATGTAAAATGAGTTCGCTTTTGTTAATCAGCACAGTATTGAATTGTTCCTCAGTCTTGAACAATGCAGTTTCACTTGTGTAGTCCATTAAAGGAGCCAGAACAGTGGTGTCTAGTGCACTCATTGCATCTGACGGATTAAAAGTAGTAGCTCATTGTATATACCGATTGAATCGGCAGGATAAATATTTCCAAAGCAAGTAAATGTTAAGAGTTGCGATGGTGCCAACATTTTTTATATGTTTCCTCTTGGGTTGCATGGCATAGACAGCCTTGCAACTGTTATAATTCTGATTATGTTTCCTGGTATGTAAATTCTTCAATTGATACTGGTCCCCTTTGTTGCTTGCCTATATATATATATATATATATATATATATATATATATATATATATATATATATATATATATGTGTGTGTGTGTGTGTGTGTGTGTGTGTGTGTGTGTGTATAGTAGTTCGATTAATGCAAGCATGTCCGCATAGCTTATAGTACTGCATGTTTGTTGGGGAACATTTGTTCCCTAATAATCCCAGATGGAACACTGAATACCGTTGATAACACCACACTGATATGTTACATAAAACGAAGTTTTCATAATTATTCAAGTTTTCATAATTATTCACTTCTTGCCTGTGATGACCAATTTTGAAATCTATCTTACAGACTACATTGCGTAGACTCATAAATCGCTGAACATCCAAAACCAGCTGGTGCCATCGTGTTTTATCAACTCTAAGGAAGTGCTAGAATGACCATCACTGGTAGCAAAACTGAAAAGTCGCCATCACCGGTGGCAAAGATTAAACATAAACCTGCAATACCTTGTTATGAATATGGAAGTAGGATGTAATATCTAAACTGTGTAGCTGTTCATTAACTGTAGTTTGTATGTTATTCTAAATATATTCTGTCTCATTTGTACTGGAGTGTGGGATAGGGAAGGGGCACTGAATAACTATACAGCTTGATTGTAAACCAGTGTTTAACCTAGCATAGTGGAGCATCCAATAACAAATATGTTATGTATGATTTCAAAGACATCTTTCAAACAAGGATTGAAATATAAAAAGATAATATTTTTTGAACTTTTTCTCTTGCTTTTATATTATAAATATCCTCAAATATCTACGGGGAAGGAGAAACAAAACTTCGGAAAATCGTGAAGATAAAAAGTATATTTCACTTCCTTATGTTAAGGGCCTTAGTGAAAAAAAATCAAGAACATTATCAAAACACAACATTATCGTTGCACACAAATCTAATAGAACAATCAAAGATATATTATGTCACCCGAAAGATAAAATAACGGAAGAAGAGAAAAAAGGAATCATTTACAAAGTAAATTGTCTATGTGGGAAGTTGTACATAGGTGAAACCGGCCGCTCATTATCAACTAGAATGAAAGAACACAGAAAAGCAGTGATGAACAGAGAATTAAACAAATCAGCGATAGCGGAGCATTGCTATAAATGTGGACAACATATTGACTGGGCCAATGCTATGGCAATAAGCCATGAAAGCGATTTTTGGAGAAGAGAGATTAAGGAATCTATTAAAATCAAATGTAACGGAACAGGTCCTTATTCCGGTATAAACCGTGACAATGGCTTTGAAAAAGGTCATACCTGGGACTCCAGTATCAAAGAAAAAATAATTCCACTTGTACATCGACAATTTATTAGGCCTACACATATATTTTTCATTTTGTAAGCTATGTACATAATAGGCCTAGTGTTAACATAATCTGAGGATTACTTGTACATTGACAATATATTTTTATTAGGCCTACGCATATATTTTTTCATATCGTAAGCTATGTACTTAACAGGCCTAATGATAACGTAATCTTAACATTGTATTTAAGTCCATGTCAATTAAATATGACCTATGATATGTATGGGAAAATACGTATGCATCTACATTAATCAAATTTTTTAAATCATAACTATTTATTTTGTTAATGACGTTAGCCCTGCTGGTGGTAGTTAACGTTATTACATTATATCTCGAGACTTTACTCTTTCACGTGCATCCATAACGTTAATATATATAGGCCTTCACGTACTTGAAATGACAGTTGGGACTCACTGAAGAAGGTAACAACAGTTAACCGAAATATTTGAGGATATTTATAATATAAAAGCAAGAGAAAAAGTTTAAAAAAATCTTATCATTTATAATAATTATGTTGTCATATATTTCAAATTTGTATATTTGATGTTGCTGGAACAGTACTTTGTTGAGCAAGTGAAAGTTAGTTTTTCCTTCAATATTTGCAATGGGATTTTGTTAAAAATGAGGCCCCTATAATGATTTTCAAGAAAGGTGTAATATCAGTAGGCCAAACAATTAATGGTAGCAGGTAACTGTAATTATCCTTGCCATGTGACTACTCAACACAATTGTTGCGTGCAACATGGGGCCAGTACCTTTAATATATATATTTACAGTGTAGTACCACACTGTGTCATCGGGTATAGATAGTTAAAAAGTACAGGTCATTTAATGTGGTTATGGAGGAGTGCTGAATCACTTCTGCCACTGGAGGGCCATATGACACTTACCTCTGGCCCCATTTGCTATTAGTGGGTTTGGGGTAGATTGGTTTCCACATGGCATTATTTCTAGTTAATATATTCTATATTGATCACAAAAATATACTCACTTGGTAGAATTTGGGCAACATTGGGTTGGACATTCAAAAATAATGTTTTGCTATGTGTATTCAAGCTAAAAACAGGGCAGGTACATAAAGTCCTGCAGACTTTTTCTGCTGTGTTGGTCTTAAAAAAGGGTTTCTGCCAGTTCGATTGTGGCCAGCCCTGGATAAGTTGTTCCTAAACTTGTGAATTTACATGAGACAATCCAAATAAAGAGAGAATATATTCTGATGAGAAGTTATTTACATAATGTTTCAGGTGGCCGGCTCATCCTTGTTGCTTCTTAAGACATTAAATCAAACAAAAACACATTTAGCTGTTTATATTAACAAAACGTTACAGTGTTGTTGTAAACATGAAAGCATTAATTGACAACAAGTATTTGATATAAATACACATTAGTAAATATTAAACATTGTCTGTGCGTTTCTGCTGATCTGATGTGAATCAAACAAGTGGAGGGGCAGTTATGCTTCTATCAACCTTTTGTCTTAACAGAACCTGCAAGACTTTTTTATTGTGTGGTCCTGTTTTCTGGTCTCCTTGCTTACGTCTTAGAAGAAAAAAATGAGAAGACGAAGACGAAGAAGAAGAAGAAGAAGAACAAGAAGAAGAAGAAGAAGAAGAAGAAGAAGAAGGATTCTTCGTTGTTCGCTTATGGGAATAATCTGAAGAAGAAGAAGAAGAAGAAGAAGAAGAAGAAGAAGAAGAAGAAGGAGGAGGAGGAGGAGGAGGAGAAGGAGAAGAAGAAGAAGAAGAAGAAGAAGAAGAAGAAGAAGAAGAAGAAGAAGAAGAAGAAGAAGAAGAAGAAGAAGAAGAAGAAGAAGAAGAAGAAAAGGATTCTTCGTTGTTCGCTTATGGGAATAATCTGGTCCGAGCCATTCATTTAAAATCATGCTATATGAAATGATTATTTATCAGATGGATTAACGCATTATCGGAATAATGATTTTAATATTTTCTATAAATATTTATTAGCTTCTTTTTATGTTGATATTTTATGAATAATGATGACTCGGTGCATATTGAAGTCCTCCTGTTATATCTGGTGATGTGCATGTTGATGAACATGTCAAGATTTGGAAGCTTTTGGACATGGACAGATTGTCGAAAGTGATAATGATAGGTAATGGTCTCCAGTTACTGATTGGCTGGTGGTTTTGGAAATTCTTAAACACCCTTCTTTGTAGGTATCTGAAACAATTTATATTAATTTATATGAAGAGACCTCTCCATAGGTCCAAATTTGTTAAACGTAGCACTGCTGTTTCAGCTTGGCTGTCTTATCATATAGCTCAGCTTCTACGTTGCCCGTCGTCTCCCCAGAATTGCAATTTTAACTTCTTAGTGTATAAAGCCATCGGTCATATCTTTTTCAAATTGGTGGGGCTGTACATTGCATAAGTCATACCAAGTCTATCCAAATGGTCGTGTTGCAATAATGATGATAATGCCATCGGAAATACTTAAAAAAACCGTCGTATGAAACAGCTAGCCCAAGACAAGGAAGTGCTGTGACTTTTTCTTGATGAATTGTTGGGTCTTCGTGCTATTTATGACCTCCAGTTGCAAAACAAATCCTGTGTAAGTGAACCTTATGGAAGTGATTCACGTGGTAGTGATTCTTGGTCCCCCGATATGTATTTTATTTATGGACTCGGGTATTCATTGCAAAATGCTCGCATTCCTCTTTTCCTACTGTGATTATTTAGACGGATGGTTACATCGTTACGCGTATTTGACTTATTACTGCTATCAGTGTATCATGTATGTAATTTATTTTGAACTACATTTCTGGTATTAATGTTATAGTCCACCTTTCTCGTGTGTTTTGGATGAAAAGAATGGGCTTAATAAGTTTTTTTAATGCTGTTTCTGGTTATGAACGACATTACATATTTTGGCTGACAGGACATTGATTTGATGGAGAGAATGATGTTTTAAAATGGCTTTACAGGAGAGGGAAATTTATGTTAAAAAATACATTACAGTGGCTTATGAAGTTTGTCATTGGCTTCTATATCGTTCCTCTGCTAGTTCTTTCCCTTGTTTGACTAATATTATGTAAGTCCGAGGTCCGTAGTCTACTTTCCTCTTCACTGATAGGATAATGGTAACTCGTAACTTTTAAGCCAAGGAGAACTGGAATTACTGAGATATGTGTGTTGGAAATAGTGTGGGACCAGTTGGGTCTCCTCCCTCTACATGGCAAAAATAAAATACAGCCCAACTGGAATATCTACATTGACTTATGCTTCAAAATGGACTATACCCAGCCTCAACAGTAGTCATTTAAGGTGGCACATACCTACAAAATCAGCACAAAGCTTTTGAACGAAAGGGCACCACCTATGTTAAAGTCTCTTATCAAACTTTTTAACTTTTCGTTTAGGTATAAAATGTTTCCTTTTGGATGGAAGCAAGCTAAGGCTTCTCTAACTCACAAAAAGGGTGCTGATAGCCTATGCAACAAATACAAACCCGTTTCCTTATTAAGTTGTGCTGGCAAAGTATTTTTAAAAGTCGTCTATAAACACGTTTTTAACTTTTTTCAGGGACAATCTGTTGGTTTCTTCCCACCAGTCCAGTTGGTCCTGGTGATTTCCACTATCAATCAGTTACTGATCATTTACCATAAATTTTGCCTTCATTTACACCAACGAAAAAGAGGTATGCCTCATATTCTTGGGCATATGCAAGGCATCTGATACGATGTGGCAAACAGGACTCTTCAGCAGACTTGAAACAATAAAATGGGATCCATGATAACTTGCATTGCTGGCTTCCAGCCTTTTTAAGGGCCACCAACAGTGGGTTGTAATTAATGGCCAGTATGTCACCTGGGAAATAGTCCAACCTTATGTTCCCCACGAGGCTGTTTTAGGGTCACTTCTGTTTTTATCATATATCATTGATATTGTGGACCTTGTCCAATGTAATATCAAACTATTTGCTGATGATACATGCCTCTACTTAACAGTTGACTATCTTGTGATAGCTTGTGAAATCTTAAGGCGGAGGATCTGAAGCCAGCACCTTTGAATAACCTCTAGTCACTTTTTCATGTTTGTGGATACTTTGAAACTTAAAATACATGCTCCCTAAAGCTCAGATATGTTCACCTAAAATTACATGAGAATATTGATCTCAAAACCTTTGCTTATACTGAAAAAGTGCAAGCAGTGCCGAGCACCGGGGTTTGCTTGCATGGGCATGATAATGAACCATGTCATTCTTTGCATAGTCATTACTCCATGACTCCTCGAACCCAATTGAGCTATTGACAAGGGCCACTCATAGGGAATAGGACACCATTATCTGTGGAGAGAAGAATGAGTCAATACAGACTAATCACTTCCATTGTTCTGATTACTTTGAAATTATCTATTGATGTAAAAACAAATTAGCGCAATCCACTTACTGGTCCCCAAATATGGAAAGCTGCATGGGAGCCCACACCCAAACAAGACAAGTGAGATGTTCCCGAGTTAAGCAAAAATGAGATTTAAACCACAAAATATATTCTATTTTTTAATGAGAACATCACCGAGGTAAAAGTACAAGTTTATTTCACATAAACCTTATCACAAAATAGATTAGTTCAACTTTGAAGTAGTTAATTATCCTTTCACAGACAGTAATACTTTGGAAATTATTGAATATAATATGTTTTTGACACAGATTTTGAGATTTGGTTGTATGTTGTTATAAACTTCAGGACTAGAACAAATTCATTTACAATAAACTTGGGTCAAAAGGATTCAAAAATGCACTTTTGATCAAGTATTTTTACAAATTTTGCTGTAAATAACCCGAAATGGTTAGAAAGTTTGGCTTCAATAATTTTAGTGATTTTAGACTTGCCTGATTTGCTACTTAATTTTATCTTAGGCATCATTCTGTTTAAATGTTCCACTTTAAGACATTTTAAGGTAGCTTGTTTTCTGTTAGGGCAAAGCCCCAGGGGCCATAGCTTGCAAGCAGCTACTGACGACAGTTACAAGCTTGCTAAATTGTACTTGATATCTAGCTAAGAAATATTATATTTTCATTGCATTCTCTTGACTTAAATACAAATGACTTTCATTTGATTTTTGTTTTTTGTTTTTGTTTTTGTTTTTTGACTTGCCCTTCATTTTGCTGTTAACATCCAAAGAATATTAGTAAGTTTGGCTAGTTTGGCTACTATAGTTTACAGTTTTTAGACTTTTCTCTTTTGCACGTAACTTTATCTTTTGGCATCTTTCTGTTTCAATATTCACTTTCAGATATTTTTGGCTTCCATGTTTTCTGTCCGGTTAACCCCCCCCCCCCCCCCCCCAGCAAGCAGCCGCCTACGACAGCTACATGTTTGCCGAATTGTACTAAAAATCATCTTAAGGAAAGTTGTTTTGATAACAGGTTTTTGGCATAAATGCTAATCACTTTCATTCTTTTCTGACATGCCGAAATGCATATTTACTCAATTAAAAAAAAGGAAATACTCGAAATTGACAGTATTTTTATTAGCAAGACTTTAATGAAATTATTGCACAGCGGGAGTGGCAACAGGCCCTACTGAGTGTGAGACCAGGTTTAGGTTTCCTTAGCAATGGTCTCAATACCCAACCAGAATTGATTAATGTATTTCTCTCAAATTGTTTGGGGCACTTTAAATTAAAATCAAATAAAGAGGTACAACAACAATACATACATTTGAGAAGTAATGTCAACCAATCAGTATATGTTGACTACCGTGTTTACCCTGTGGCGATCCCAAGACCAATAGCATGGCCAGATCAGAAAAATGCATCCTAGCAAGTTACATGTACAAACATGCACAAGAGATCTACTTTGAGGAAGGCATATATGAAATCAACCAACGTCACCACTACTGAATTAAGCCTCATGGGGGAATTTCTTTGACATGTGAGATGTTATCAGGAAACCCATCTTGTAGCCTGTACCCAGACATTACTGGGTCTAAGAGTATCTGTTATTGAATGTATTTGCAAAACATAGTATAATTGATAGCTCGATCAAGGGATGGGAAAAAGTAGCAGTAGACAGTCTGCCCGTATGGATAATTTTCATTTTGTACAACACCTGCTTCCAGCAACCAAAGAACAATGTTGATTAGTGCTGGGCATCAATTGTGGCGCCAGTACTGAAACCCAATGAGGTTCTAGGTATGCTGTACACTGAAATTGACACAGAAATGTCACAAATAATGTTGTATCAGATACTTCCGCAACTTCTGCACGTGGAAAAAGGACTCTTTGTATCATAAATATGCCCATGGAGCACATGCTGGATGACAACAGTCCCTGGGTGGTCAATATAAATTCTATTTGATACAAAGTCGAGCAAAGGGCTTGGCAGTTTTTTTTTTCTATTTCCAATTTCTTGGTATGTACTTGCGAGTACTGAACTGAGTTTGTCACAGCTATATCCCAGGTTCGATTTGTCATATTTTTGTCAAACAAAGACTGACTTGAACATAAGCACTAACGTGTATGTGATATTTTTTTAATATAAAATGTGCGTGAAATATATATGTGAGCGGGGGATATTTGCATTCAAAGTTGAAAAAAATCACCTTGTGTTGGCACAATCAAAATCTGAGCTATTCTTCAATTTGGATCCCCCCACACATGAAAACAGGGTCATGTATAAAGAATCACCATATGGTATTAAAGGCTGAATATGCAGAATACATATATGTCAAACAGTTCTCACCTCTAGCCCGAATCTGTTAGTGTCCATATGTATACTAAAGATTATTGCCGCTATGTATGGGAATGTGTCTATTATGTTTGCAAAGGGTTTTTGGCTTTGGCTTGCAGCATCTTTTCTACGTTGAAACTGCCTTAAAATATATAAATGATGGGGGTTAATAAATTAACTTCCAATGCAAAAGAGGACCAAATTGACGATTTCCTCTAACACTCAAGCTGTAGGAACCACAGAAGCAGTTATTAATGACACAAATATAGAATGCGTTGACGGCAGTAGCTTACCAGGTATCGCCATTGAAAAAAAAAATTGTATGCAAAACGCTCATTTCGAACAAATTTACAACAGTATTATCTAAAGCACTGGCTTGTTGTATAAGCTGAAAGGTTTTATTCTTCACAATATCATGACTGCAAAATACAACTGTCTCATTTTCTCAGACAACAATCTAGCAGCACTTGGACACAAAATTGTCAGAGCTGCTTCTGTGCAGAAGAAACCAACACAGCAAATACCTTGCTCACTCTAAACTCATTTGTAAAATTATAAAAAGAATCAAATCCACCTGTTTTCCTCATCCTGTCAAAAATGAGCAATTAATTGAAATTCTAGTGATCAATCATTACCAGCATAGTTCAACAATTAACCTTTTACACCAGCAATTATAACACATTTAATCAAGCACAACACCCAAGCAAAATCTTCAAGAATAAGAAAAAGGCTTAGTTATACAGGAAATTGGAGAAGGCTAGGTTAGTGGACACTTTCAGCAACATCTCTAATATTATCAACATTAAAGCAGGGACGTTTAGCAAAACTAATATCCTCTCTTTAGGCTTACATGTATTTTATTAACAGGTATACCGGTATAATAACAGAGAATTGCTCTATTTGTTTTGAAGCCTAATCCATTTTATTTTAGTTGTCGTCAATGTATTTAAATATTATATTCTCAATATGAACGTATCCTGACCACAATACATTGCACCTGATTTTGTAACAACACTAACACACATGGACATAGGTGCTGTAATAATTTTCTTTGAAGATCGCTCCAACAAGAGCAGCACACACCACCTCAATGGGAGTATTTTTTTAAAAAGTATTTTTGGTTGGGTATTGCTTTTATTCCTTTGGATTTATGCCCAAAAATTTTATTCAAATTATCCTGAGACTTTTTGAATATTTTTATCCTATTCAGGGTTGAAGTAGTTGTACACTAGATGGTAATATCCTGGATCCCTCAGCATTTTTAATTAGGGAACTTGCTGCTCAATACATACATTGATAATTGTGTCAGTGTATCAGTCATATCATGGTAATATTCTAATTTTTTAATATTTCAATCTAAAAAAAACGTAATTGCTAACAACTTTACACTATTAGCGGAGTGGGTTTTTGTAGGCTGTCAGATCATGCTTTAGAGCTGCAGCTTATGGGAAGCATGTGCCTTACCAGACTCTGACATGAATGTCGTAGATATAACATGCTGCGTGGGACAGTACCAACAACATGCAAATGATTGTGATTGGCCCCTTAAAATTAGTAAACGGAATATGTCAGAGTATAGGTTCATAATCATCCCCCCCCCCCCAAAAAAAAAAAAAATCTACATAACAGTTAAACAAAAGGAGACTCAATCATAGTAAAGATGAATCTTGGCAGGTAAGAAACCATAGCTACGGGTCCATTATCAGGAACAATCTATGTGGATGACAACATGTTAATTATTGGCAAGTTTTTAAACACACAGCTGAGCAGCGCAATAAAGTTGAAAATCAGGTCGAATTAGGTAAAACATAATATCGCAACTACATCTCATGCACTTAAATTGTGCTACCACACTGTTATGGACTTTGTCAAGATGCGCAGAGTGGTTGACATTCCATAGGCAAAGCAAACGGACGAATCCCTTCATTGTCAAACACAGCAGGTAGGGTGAATTCCCACTGCACTCCGAGGCAGTACACCAGATGTACATACCCTCTGTTTCTGAATAGTAGAAATGGGCACTCTAGGCTCAGCTTACTGGTAAACCGAACATGTTGGCTGTTCACCAGATTAGAGATGATGCCAGCTGCTCGACACGGAATGTTTATTTTAAGGTCTGGGAAAACATGGCTAGGTTTACTATACATAAGTGTTTGGAAGCATGTTATTGTCAACGGTGGAACAGCAAGTTTTGTGGGAACTTAATAAATTCAAAATAATGATGTCGATGCTGTGGCCAAAGATGATGCATTACATTTGAAAAAAATGGTAGAATGAAATGCTGGCTAAAGTGCTCCCAAATGCTACACGTCTCATTCATGTGCCACATTCTGCATTATGTGTGTTCTGTGCTCATAAATCTTCAATCCTTTGGCAATGTGTGAATGCTGGTGTATATGTGGAGGTCGCTCTTTCATAATTAGCATGCTAGTAGCAGGAGATACATTGTGTATCCAAGGCCCTATGCCATCGGGAGGCCCAAGGCTTGCACTCTAGCCAATGGAAACTAAGTGCAGCGCCTTCTGTCGCAGCAATTAAATACCACAGAAAACATCTTACTTTCTGTCATAGCTACAAGAATGATGACGCAGAAACCAGTCACAACAGCAGAGTTGAAGAGAGAGCACAAATTTTGTATGACAGTAAAAATGGAAAAAATGCTTAAAGTTGCTGTCCTCAAGGAACCAGGTATGAGTTTGACCCTCCCTCATTCTGGCTCTATAAACAACTGAACATCTGGCCCCTTTATGTTTTTTTCAATTTGATGGAGCACTTGGGCCTATTCCTACACGAAAATTTCCCGCGGACATAACAGAAACAACTTGAGAATACTCATGCCAATCTACAGAATTCACTGGCAACAGTTGAGAACTGACAAACTTTGGGAAAGTTTTCTGAAGCATTTGTAACAGTGAAGGACGAGTTATATGCATGCTGACATAACCATCTGGAGCACGCTCTGTATCCAGCACTGACAATGTTCGACCCCAGGCCCTTTACCACGTGACACCTAAACATACTAATGAATACCCACCATGTCAAACCATCCGGTTACACAGTTTTATGATTTGGGCATATATAGAGCTTTACCAGTGAAAAAGCTCTTCATGCCACAGCCAATCACCCAGGAGGAAGTTGATGAGGCCCTTCCTAGTGATGGCCTTGACAATGACGCATCCTGTCGATCAATCTGTGACCACCAGCTTCCTTTCGGGAAATCGCAGTTTCACCATATACGAAATCCGCCTGCTGTTCGTTTTGCTTGGATATATTTGTAGTAGATCATTTTTGATGTCAAGAGATGTTTGACATAATGCACAATTTAGCAATCTAAAACATCAGGGAATAGGTTAAATTGTATACAGGTATATATATATATATATATATATATATATATATATATATATATATATATATATATATATATATATATATATATATATATAAACGTATATATAAATATATATATATATATATATATATATATATATATATATATATATATATATATATAACTATATATATATATATATATATATATATATATATATATATATATATATATATATATATATATATATATATATATATATGGCCAGTCATACAATTTGTATTGCTTCATAATATGTTTGACCACTAGTGTTTACATATTATTTTGAAAAACTGATAAATATCAGCTTGGTAACATCTTGGTACATTGATTCGAATTCACACAGATGTAACTCTTGCTATTGAATTAATGGCGTTTGCTGGTTTTTTGCTCTTTTGTAGAGACTCACTTATGCTTTTTTATTTTTAATCAATTTTTAACTTTTGAAAACTATTCTTTGTAGTAAGTTAACTTAGAGTCATTTTCCCCCATTAGCCATATTTGTTAACGAAAACAGAGTGCTGTTATTTTCTGTTCATCTATCAATTTGATTTTATGTCAAATAAACGGGTGTGCACATAAGCCATGAATATTGAACTTTTACATGTAAGTGGTAGACTACAGCTCCATGTACCTACATGTGCAGTGTTCATGTTCTTTGAATTTTGAACGTGTTTTATGTCAAATAAGTTTTTCTCAGAACCCATTGTATGTAAAGTAACAAAAGGTCACACGGTTTAACATTTGGAAATTAGTGATAAACTCATTGTGATAAGATCATTGAAATTAGTTATATGTATATATATATATATATATATATATATATATAGAGGTTAGAATTCAGGTGAGCTTGGTGCAGCTTTGGTCATCTTTTGTCAACTCACCCAAGCCTCAGCTGAAGGAAAAGCATAAATGCACAGCGTATAAGAAGTTTGTTTTTATGACAGCAACATTTAAAGATTTTTTATGAACTAGTATATGCCCCCAATATTATTAAAAATTAGCAACACTGTAAGCTTGCCTTGGAAAAAGCAGTCCAGATATATATATATATATATATATATATACATGTATATATATAAATATATGTATATATATATGTATATATATATATATATATATATATATATATATATATATATATATGCAATATATATATATATATATATATATATATATATATATATATATATATATATATATATATATATATATATATATATATATATATATATATATATATATATATATATATACGTGTATGTGTGTGTGTGTATTCAATTAGACCTGAACAGAGAATAGTCCAGGCAGAGAATGATTGGCATGAGCTTTAACTTATACAAAAGTTCCACAACTGAAACCTTGTAAGCAATAAACAAAGAACAATCAAACGTTACTCTAAGATTGGTTATTGCTCTAAAATTGAAACACAACATCGTTACATATGTAGAACAGTCATAGGCAAGAAGCATAAGCAGAGCGCTTCCAAGTTCGAATGCAAACGTATCTAAATATTGATAAAATAATGTTTAATAATATTATAATGGTAAAGCTTTTCGTAATATCATGGATGAGTGTTTTTTTTTATATCTTTGAATTAAGAAAATTGTTTGCATATCATCTCCATGTAAGCAAGAGCGCAGACCATGTGCCTATCTAGGTAATTTTATGACTTATAATATATGAATTTGGGAAGGGAAATTTTGAATTTAGAAGTGAATAAAAATGTCTGATACCCTTTGCGGCTCGGACGTAGCTCTAGGAATTTTCCCAGCCTACGTTACGATGAAAATTTACAGAATGATCCTGAATGAATCAGAGTAATATCCATTTGACTAAATTGTGGAAAACTTTCCTTAGAAATTACATGGAATGAAATGCCCAATGTTCAATTGAAAGTATCAATTTGTTATTTAGTTTTGACTGATACATCCTGTTAGTGACTTATGAAATGGAATCCAGTCACACAAAATCTTTCACAGTACATTCACCTCACGTTTATTGACAAGCCCTAAGCCAGGGTTGCAGCTCTATCAGGCCATTCGGTTCTGACAGAAGATGAAATAATTCTTTACATTGTATCTCTTTTCTGACAGAATCCTTTTATTTTTTCGACGACCAAGAGCGTACTGCGAAGTCGACCACTAATAATAATGATAATAATAATAATAGTAGTAGTAGTAGTAGTAGTAGTAGTAGCAGTAGTAAAGTAGTAATAATAATAATAATGATGATGATGATGATGATGATGATGATAATAATAATAATAATAATAATAATAATAATAATAATAATAACAATAATAATAATAATAATAATGATAATAATAATAATAATAATAATAAACATGATTAACAGACAAAAGGTATAATTTGTGTTTCAAAAGTGAGTGCAGGACATTCGATCAGTCATGTGAAAATGAGATAAGATACTTTGGTATCAACGAATATTGCTGCAGTGAATATACAACATCTTACAGGCACCTTTGGGCGATTCCACCAATCCAGGTGCAAAATGACAACACGAACCCAGGAATATAGATTTTATTAAAATAGCGTAGGGTTTATCATAATATGGGGCCATATGTTAAATAGTCATAGTACATTGTCGGCCAATCAATTTTCACAGATTCCATGTTCTAAAATAATTGATTTAGTCAGAGGCTTTTGCCAAATACCATTCCCGTTACGGACGTTTAGAAAACTGGGTAACATAGTTTTAAACACAATGTTTTCCATGTGTTGCCTATTTGCTGGCCATTTTGTGTCCTTGGGAAAACATAACACACGTACAGGGTCAAATAAGTAACTAAGGTTAAGTCAGAACAAATTTAAGAGCGAGTTTGAAGTTTTGGCTCAGGGTAAACCAACTTCAAAGGCAAGAAATAAATTTCTAACCAACTTCAAAGGCAAGAAATAAATTTCTAATCACATTAAATCCAAGTTCTTGATTCAGACATGTATAAAAGGTGTCATTTACAAGGTAAAATTACCGATTTTATACCATGTTTATAATGCAATTGTTATATTAGAAAACTATTTCTGGTAACAGGGATGGCTTCGGTAAAAGGAAGGACATTTCACATTTATCACTGACTTAAAATCTGTACATTGCAGTGTTATCCTGATCTGTTCTTACTGTGCTAAATGAAATAATTATATGGAATTCTAGTTTTTGCATATTTAATAGATATTATTTCAAACTACCCATAGTTCCAAAAAAAAAAAAAAAAAAAAAAGTTGCCAATGGAACTACAATGCCAACACAGTACGCAATTGGTAACAGGATATTTTGCATTTTGTTTGAGATGGGTTTATTTTATTTATATGGCTTACGTGCATCTGTTTTGTTATCCGTAAAATGTTTCACTTTCAGCACTAGTTTCAAGATATGTCAGCAAAATTTGCTGGCCGTTTACTGCAATTCCTGTTCCAATTTGTGATTTTTGTTGTTGGCCTCTGGTAATAGGAATGACATCAAACTTTTCCTAATCTGAATAAAGTTGTCCTTCCTCTTATTTCACCCGGCATATATGTTTCACAGAAGCATCTTTTATTTTATCTGTCTAGAATAAATATGGATTCATGGAAGTTGTTATATCTCCACAATGACGGTAAAGGCCATGTCATTTTAGAAACTTCCCCCACCTCTATGGATGTTATTTACTTCAAAACATCAGAGAGCCTGCTCAGTCCCTTTAACTTCCTAGGTGTCCATCGAACATCGTCACTTGCGGCTCCCCATAATTTAGTCTGGGCATCAAGGAAATATTCCTAATAATCCGCACGCTACCGATAGACCGTGCAAGCATGCATGATGGAGAAGTGTGGGACAGCATAAACATAAGGAAAAATTTATATTTGTGCAGAAGGTATAATTTAAAGTTTATTATAAAAGCTCAGATATCAATGAATCATATAATTATATTTTTGTACATCTCATTGGTTCATTTGTTTTTTAAATCCAGGTATTTGCAAACGAATAACATGATGGGACAAAACTTTTTGATGGGGCGGACCCCATGAATTTGATCTGAAAACATTTGTACCATTCTATCATTCCAAATTTGTAAATTTGAATTGTTTTGGAATACATACTTGGGATGAAAAATAAGCTTGCATTTTTTTAAAACCAAGGTATTTGCAAAAGAAAAACATGATGGGACAAAACTTTTTGACGGGGCGGACCCCAGGAATTTGATCTGAAAATAATTTGTACAATTCTATCATTCCAAATTTGTAAATTAGAATTGTTTTGGAATACATACTTGGGATGAAAAATAAGCTTGTTTTTGTAATTGCCCAATCAAAGGAAACCTCTTGCAACAGAAATGAGGCCGAATCTATGGGGTCATCCGTATCGGTATATTCTCTTGGTGCGCTTTACCAAGACTAATGTAAACCAAGTGTTTTGCATCATGGTATCTTTTGAAAGTCGGCGAAAAGACAAACAAACAGCAGAATTATTTCAGAATTTTCCAGTATGCATAATCGTCTTTATGTGTTACATTTCATGAAACAAAGGAATGGATTCCATTTTATAAACACTTTTCGAAGGCGGCTGTCAACGGAAACCATTAGCTGATCACACTTAAAAATTATCAAGGAACTTTTGTCAGACATAGTAATCATGGGAGGATATTATCAGCAAAAGTTGTTTGTCATTTATTATCCTTGCCCATAAACCAAAGAGAGCCTAACAACAATCATGGCCGCAAATGTCACTTAAGCTAGTCTGTGGAGATCACTAGGTGTATAAAGTAAGCATAAAGTGAAGCACTTTTGATACGCATCCCCGTCCCATCGACATTCTCTACTGCACAGAGCAGACAATCTCAGAGTTGCCACTTTCTTACAGTGAGTACATACCACGGTGCACAATGATTGGCATGGTCCAAACATTCTTTTTTGACACTAATGACAACATTTGGAAGGCAGCACTTGCATCTAAACTGTTTCTTTGTGATATTTTATCTGGGTCTTGTATTTGTTCTGGTGGTGCTGCCGTGAAGTAGCTCAATTGTAGAATAATTAACCCCATGATCCTGCAAAAAGACAAATATAATTTAGTCATTTGTTAAGGGAGACCAAAAAGCGTCAATGCTTCTGTTTACAGGGTTAAAAGGTAACGCCCGATGACTGTTTCACAAAAGCTTCAGATATTGATATTATGCTGATTGTTAACCCTCCACAATTTCTAACAGCTTGGAATAGGCATGTACCAGAAAGACGTGTCGAATACTTGATTTTGTCTGTGAGAGTGACACAACAAATGTTTGTTAGATGCCCTTTTTGTTCCTAATCCATTAATTTGCTGGATGGGAAAGTATCTTTTTCATTAAGTGTTATTCCTTAATATTGGAATATCATATGTTTTAGCGTCCATGTGTCCGTCTGACAATGCAAATTCTTGCACCTGAAATCTCAAGAACTGGGTAAGCTAAGATCAATTTGTAGGAGTCTACATACAGTTTCAAGGACACTGAGCTTGACTTAAGTGCAAGGTCACCAGGGTTAATTTGGTCTGTTTTTCTGGTGCATGATATCTAAAAAACAGATATGCCAGGAACATGGATATTTTGCATTGGATCACCTTTGCGAGAGTCTTTGTCAAGTATGAATGAAATTGGCCCTAAATCAATTTCAAGGCCACCATTTCATTTTCTTTTTTTTTTTTTTTTTTAGTTTCTTGTACAGGTTATCTTGAGAATCAGATGAAGTAGTGTCACTGAATATTTACAGGTGGTTGCTCTTATAAAGGTCTGTGTAAGTTCAAACTATAAATGCCCGTGACCCATTTCAACTTCAGCAGGGTCGACTCTCTTTGTATGTCTTGTACACAATATCGTAAGAACTGTATACGTTACGATACATTAATGTATTTGAATAGCCAGAGTCTGTGCTTGAGTCTGCCTGTCAGTGTGTCCATGTAAATATCTTGCAAAACAGATGTAAAGAACCAGTTGGACTAGAAACACGTTATTTTTACAGCTGATAATCCTTGTATGTATCTACTTCGAGTTTGAAGGACAACGATATTGACCCAATGTCAAGGTCAACAGGGCCAATTCTCTTTAAACATCAGAGAACCAGTTAAGCTGGGATCATGAAAAATTAAGATTGATGGGACACATAAGTATCTACACGGAATTCCCTGGACCATGATCCTGACATATTTTCAAGATCCCTAGTGTCAATTTCCCTTGAATTCCATGCATGCGATATATCCAGAATGAAACAGGGTCATGAGTCTTTTTCACCTTTTATCCCCGAATTTCAAGTGTGCGATGTCGCGGGAATTAGATAAACCAGAATCATGATTCATTATCACCTTTCATGGATTCTGAGTAAAGTCTGATGTTCAATGACCTTGCCATTATTTCACAAAGTTTTTTCTCTTTGATATTCCTGTTAATTATACTGGATGAACAATGTAAGTTAAGGGCTCTTGGGCTATCATGATAGCCTGCGTCTTTGCGTGTGTCCATCCATCAGTGCGTCTCGGTACATTTCTTGCACATGCTACCTAAAATACAAATATATAACATACAGCTCCACACTTTCATTTGCACACTTGAACAATGAATAAAATGTCTGACTCTGGAAAACACCATCTCAGCGTGCATAACAACATAATTAGCAACTATATCGACCACTTTTAAAAGATTATTATCACCAGCAATTTGTAAATTTCGGAAATGGTTAAACTCTAAAAAGATTTGGGAAAACAACAAACTCCTCCCTTGCGTCTAAAGTTGGGAAAAAAAATCTTCAAAATCCGCAATGGAAAATGTCTTCACTAAGTGAGAGATACCACAATGCTTAAATCATTTGTTCAAAAGGCTTGAACTAAACCTGACAGCTAAAATTTACTAACATTTAGCGCATTCTGAACTCGCATTAGCAGCCAGATTGAATATGCTTTGTCTTGCACTTATATTTCAAGTTATCCATGGTGTTCCAAATATCACAGACACCTACATGCTCAACATAATTGACAGACACGTCTAGTTGTCAATGAAACTCATTATTTGAAGGTGCTAGTGCCTAGGTTTCAAATCTCCTGGCTCAAGTTTACTAATTAAAGGGTAACGGTTGGCATACTTCACAACAGTTTCAAGAATGCTAAGATTGTTACCTCGTCATGTAAGCGATTAACTCATTCCACCCTGATGACGCTTTTTCCCGCTAATATCTAAATGTCGTCTGCTAATTGTATTTTACTAATTTAGGGATTATTTTTCAATATTTTGGATGAAACTTGCATGGAAAATCATTCCAAATTATATGCCCATGGTCAACAGCTTTCCTTGGCGCGCTCTGGGCGCATTGCGCCCAGAGCGCGCCAAGGAAAGCTGTTGACTCAGTCTTCTACCAGGGTGGAATGAGTTAAACAAAAACTTTATCAGAGAATTGCAGATCCATCTACCTCTGTCTTCTCGCTGGCTGCTCTTTCTCAAGTGTTGGAAAAGGGTAGCTTATAACTTAGGCTCAGATTACTTTAATTATAATGCTCGTTTGCACAAAAACAAAAATGGATTTATAAAGCTCCACTCCACTCATATGACTATTCCTGAATATCTTGCCCTGCTCCAGTCATAAGGCTGTTCTTTAATTTATTGACCAAGTTTTTTCACAACTTGGACATCCGTGAAACACACCCAGCAGTATTATTTTAACTGTGGCTAGAGCGTTTGATACATAGATCATGACATTCGTTTACACAACAAAAGCAAAAAAAAAAAAAAAAGATGTATGGTTACATTATGTGTGTTCAAATATTGTGCCTATGGCCAATTGGGTATCTCTGGGTTCAATCGGCAATCTTTTTCTTTCTATATGATATTTTGAAATAAATGCAGTACATATAAATAAATTTCAAGCTGATAACACAGCAGTACTTAAATCTCAATCCTTCTTTCATCAGTGTAATATTACGAATACTACTACTTAATCCGAACATACATGTGCTGAACTTGACAAAGTGCAACATTTGATAACTGCTTCAAACTATATCTTATCATCTTCTTTAAAACTAAGGATGTGATGATGCATCCCTTTACCAGAACAGTATAATCACACTTAAATCTCATGATCCACTATGTTTCAATTGAAAGAAAATAATTTGTCTTCATGGGGTTAGAAATTCATGAAAGTTTAATGTTGGCTCTAAACATACAATGTGGAATGACTTGTTATGATCATGGCTATTATTTATCAGCAATCCTTTCTGCTTATTAACCATTATCGCTTTATGCCTCATCCTATAGTATTCACAAATATAACATGGAATTTCAGAGCCATCTGTAAATGTGACACACAGCATTGCTTTCATAAATATTCTCTTTACCGTTTCAATACTGTGACACCGACTTCCACTTTTTTCTTCACATGTTTTTATTACTTGGTATTTTTTCCGGATTCTGACCTTCCTCACCTTAAGATACCTGTCACTGACTAGACAAATCATAACATGTATGTTTTCCTGGGTCTCAACGTTTCTGCTCTCATATAGAATCAATTCTCTCCTACTACATATCAGTGACAACACATACACTGCATTCCCAACTCTGTTGTTACTAAATCTGTCCATGTGTCCTGTCATACAACTTTATGATACTTTGTACAGACCCATCATATTTCACATTTGCTTCCGTCTCTACTTTTCTTCCCTTTATGTGCAGTATCTTCTTTATGTCGATGGGTCATATTGCATTCCGTCTGTACATAACATTGGTTCTGTCTATGGGGATTTGTAACTATCCATGTTCAATGAAAATATTTCACTTTATTTTTATATTAAATAGCTGGATGATGCTGTTTTTTTTTTGTGAATACGTGAACAAGTTTTTGCAGAATATATTGGAGCCACTCCCACAGGCGTCTGATATTATTTCGTGCATTAAAGCATGTCACACGAGAGTCGACGCTCAAGTGGTAGATATGTCTAGTGTTATGCTGGAACTATATCAGGGAAAGACCAGTTGTGCTGTCCCCTCCAATGACAACATTATCCCGCCGCAGGGCTTGAACCAGTTTTTACCACAAGGGAAAAATTCCACATACGCATACATATGTGTTCTTGGTAATGCATGTGAAAATTATGAATAGATATGATGTGTCCCGTCTGTAGATCATTAACACAACTGCAAGTATGTTAAAAGTAATTTATGTATTAAACATTTTGTGAATTGATGTGTAGAAATGAAATCCATATTCAAGTTCAAAATAATATGTGTGCCCCAAATATGTCTCCAAATAAACCTACACAAAATTCGAGAATAGTAAAGAATCATTGTTTTAAAGCTAAAATGGAAAATTTTGAATAAACACGAAAACTGTGAACAAAAATTAAAATGATATATCCATCCCAAATGTATTTTAAAAGTTACTGACAATGTATACTTAAAATACACATAGGTAAAGAAAAAAATATGAGTGAAATTTAGCCCTTCATGGACTGGGTGTGGCGAGCCACTTAAGGGATTTAGGCAATAGTAGTTGTTTACTTATGGTTTATATCAACAACACGCTAGGGCAAGATTCATGAAACATCTACCTTACTCTATATTGTTGAACATACAACAGTATAGGAAAAGAAAACATACTTTGTGTATCCTCTTCAGTTGGAATTCAGCTCCCCACCGTCCCCCGTCCCCTTACAAGTCAGGTCTATTGTTCTAGCATGTACAGCTGTAATTTTCCTTTGATAGATTGATGACCCAGCAGCAGTTGCAGTTAATCCGTTTTCAAAACCTTGCCAGTCAACTACCGTCATTTATCAGAACAGACCTAGCGTGTTTGTCCCATCGTTTCACATGCGTCATCCTTTTCCTTCCTCCACCCCAAGCACTGGCCTCTTCCAAGTCTATCTATTCGTCATATGGATACCAGAGCAAGTATATAGATGTCAGGTGAGAGGCGGCTCTCATCGTCACACATTTGCTATGTATAAAATGCGTAGGGCTGCGCCTTTGTCTCTTTGGGGGCTACTTGTATGTAAGGTTACCAGCCACCAGTTGTAGCAAAAACGCACAGCTCGCCTTCATATTGTTTAATGAGTCAATACAGTGCAGCCAGTACTACCCTACGAGCCAAATTCATCTTAATTTCACAATAGAGTTTTGCTTTTTTCTATGTGTCTATGGATTAGTCACCTGTGATGATGAATACATGTATATATATATATATATATATATATACATATATATATATACATATATATATACATATATATATATATACACTTACACATAATATACATACACTCACACACTTACACACACACACACACACAGATATATATATATATATATATATATATATATATATATATATATATATGTCATTATGGCCAAGCTATTGATATTCTAAAGTGCAGTCCAACGTCTCAACTTCACATCCAATGTTATTTAAGTCATCCAAGTTTCCATGTCCATAGTCTCAAGTTTTACACGTGTAAGGGCAGTCTTTATGCTGGAATGCTGACATAGGACAGAAAATGACTGGATGATCAGAAGCGTGAAAATGGCCAAAACCAAGTTTTTACCCTGTTAAGCACGGAATCGTTATGTCAGTGAGACTCTCAGACATATTATATTCGCAAGTTGGGTTGGAAACTAATTGGAACAAAGGAATATGAAAAACAAGTCTAATGATATGCATCCCAAAATTACTTAGAGTTGTCTTCTGCGACACCACTAATCGAGTGCTCCAGGTCGTTTATAAAAGTAGCCCTATCAGTGGTTATTTATTAAGCAACACCAAGGCAAGGTAACAATCCACATGTTTAAAGGAAATTCAACCCATACTGTATGTCTCCAGAATTTGTTCCGCATTTTAATCACCGTGAGTCTAAGCATGCCACTGAGGTAGGTATGCTCCGATAGGAGACAATGGAAACATCACTGGACTTCAACAGATCCTCTGCACTTCCCCTGATTGACCGGCAGTTTTGCGTTGTTAATGTTGGAATTTAACAACATGGTCATTTCAACTGGCGATACTCACACGTCCTTTTTCATATTACCTGGTGACAAGAATCAATACATATGAGATTAAGTTTCAAAAATCTTAAACGCCATTTGCGTAAGCGCTCCAGGTAAACATAAATGGAGTAAACAAACCATGAAAAAATTCTTTGTGGAACAAAAGAAAATATAATTTACACAAGCATATAGGTCTGGCAGAAATATTGCAACAACATAAACGACTGTTTATTAACATGACTGCTTTAATCAAAAATCACATTTTCTTTTCCAAAATATAGGAATGGCTGACCTGTAACTTATTATAATCGGAGATTACGCGCAGGTGTTAATTAGAATACTCGTCCTGCAGTAGGGGAAGGGTAAGTGTGGGAATAATGTCATTGTGCGCACTGGTAATAAGATATAAAGAGTTCACAAGATAACAAAACTATATTAAACTATTTTTACGAATGTGAAAATATTTTCATAGAGCTGTACCAAGTGCTAGGGATAATTGTTAATGTATCGTAGGTAAGGGCAATCGGCCAGTAAGATTACAACATAAGACATCTTAGTGCTACATGAAATGACAGCATTTTCAACCTAGGTGAATTATGGCCTGAGCCTGTATGTGAATCATACAGATGTTGTACATTGATCCAACAGTGTGTGTTGCTGGATATTGCATAGATGATTATATATATATATATATATATATATGATAGAATAGCGTATGCAAAGTTTCGTATTTTCACCTGACCTAGAGGCCTTTGTGCATACTCGGCGTGCTTAAGATATTTCGTAAAATGTCTCGTTTTCTTTTTGCCAGGTAAAAGTATATGGATGGCCCTAGTGTCACGGTGCCGTGGACACAGCAGGATATACTTTAATTACAGTACCATGACTGCACTTCTGAAATATTGATCGGTTCACACATGCTGTGTATAACTCTTTTTCCAGTTATTTTACATTTGCTGTCCAAACTTATGTCCTGCCTAGACTTATTTGGAATTTGATTTATATGAGGCATGAGCCTTACACATCGTTTCAAAAACTTCCACTTTCACTCATAACTCTGGCGTTCACTGGCATCCACTGGTTGGAACAGATCAGACTCATACATTACCTCCCGAGCAAAATTATAATCATTACCATAGAATTACACAACTATTTCAGTAACTGATGACTTAGTGAATATGATATTAAAAGAAAAAGTAATAACGATTTTAGTTCCTGGAGGCAAGGAGCCATAAAAAAGGTTACACGTATCCGATTATTATCCATACTAGTAAGTATTCTATTGGTTAGTTTTATAGCAGAGAGCTATAATATATATATACTTGATGTTAAAATCACTTCAGTTGGAAAATCTTCCACGTTAGTTTAATTCATTAAAAGGTTGTCAATCTGGTGGTGCTGCTGTTTGGGATAATCTAGTGGTTATGGGTATTTGCATGACGTTATTACGGGATGTAATAATTAGTATCAAAACAAGTGTTTGCAACATTTCTTTTGTTGATTTTAAGCTGGTCAATGCCGACATCCCCTGCGATTATAACATGAATATGTTTAGCAGTAACTGAGTGTAAAAGTGAATTCATTGAGGAACGAGTTTGAGTGGTTGCTTTCTTGTGGAGCAAATAACTACTAATTTCAATAAACTGGCCTTTCCTCACATATTGACAGGAAAGTTCCAGCATGTAGAGAAAAGATATAGTCAAAGCTGCTCGCCTCGGTCATGGCATCAGTCATAGACTTCCCCACATCGACTGGATAGGAAGTGTTAAAATATATATATATATATATATATATATATATATATATATATATATATATATATAAGCATTGTAGAAAAATCAGTCAGCAGGATAGTTATTGTTTTACTTTATACTTAGCCCACTTGTCTTGTTATAGTAACACTGATCTTACCCAAGCGTAGTTGGAAAACAGTACATCTCTGGTATAACTGGAATAAGCTAGTGGTTTTATCTGAGACAGAGCTTGTAGCACAGCAATTCAGATTTATAATATTGAGGAAATAAAGAACAGAATCCATTTATGTCAGTAATAACCTATATATCAATGAGTAACATCAAGATTCTTTGAATCTGTCTGGATCATCTGATTGGAAGAACAGCCTGGGTTCTCACCGTTACCCATTTCAAGGAAGATGGTGGTCTGTATGGGTTCCGGCCTGATCAGCAAATCATATTTACTAATGGAGAATAACCTTGTTATGGAGTAGACTAATTGCACAAGACAACAAATGTTGGTAATACACCTAAACTATTCACTATTGAAGCATACAGCTCTCTCAAATAAACTTCCCACTTTGCACAATGCTGCTATAAAGTCACACATATGTACAAAGGTTGCTTTCATATGCATGTTTTTCACTTTTCTTACATTTCTTGATTGATACTATACCACTCCTTTGTGATTTTTGCTTGGGGGTTGGGCAGCAGTTCATTGAGGAGAATAGCTATTAAAGCACAGAATATTCGGCTTTCAACTGGATGCTGCCAGTTAAATGGTGAAAACTGCCTTTTATTGGCTATCAGACAATTTTTGTAATGGTAATTGCATATGAATTTTGCCATCCAAGCAAAGGATGCGATGGAAATTCAACGAGATCCTGCAGTGTTTGTGTATACCTACATCAATGAATCCAAGAATTGACCTGGTCTTTACAGTCACTACCAATTATGGCTTGCTAGGGGCATATTCCTGAAAAATCTTATCCCAGCAAAAGTGGCCCCTCTCTAGAAAAAGATAATGCCAGTCTATTTGTATGTCTTAGACTAGTATCAATACTACAGAATTTTTTCCTGGGTCGTTGGAAAGACGTGTTTGTTAGACTTAATGATTGTTTCGAAAACCATTGGGTATACAATAATCAATCATATGGCTTTGAGAAGCTGAGGTCCACTTAATTCTCCCTTGAATAGATTATCAATGAGCCTTGATGAAACGGAATTTGCAACATGTATTTCTGTAATCGGTTTAAGAGTTCAATGTGCTTGGTCATGAAATACTAGTTGAGAAACAAACAAAATATTTAGCAAATCGTCAACAACATTGAGAGTTTCAGTGTATTAAATTCTTTATGGTAGATATTAAAACAGGGGTGGCCCAAGGATTTAACCTTGTTCTGCTATTCTGTGTAATTCATGTTAACGAGAGATCATATGTAACTAACCTTTTTCATCCAACACTCTATCTGAGCACCCCAGAATTGTTGCCATGAACATACACAAAGGACTGTTCCATGTAGTTAGAACCCCCCCCCCCCTTTTTTTTTTTTTTTTGTTTGTTTTGTTTTTTGGTGTACATTTCCATTGCTATGCATCAGTTAGCTTTTTGATAAATTACGTATCAATTGTTGAAATCGTGAGCTGTAATTTTAGTTGTAAAAGCCTGAAACGGAAGCAAATATAAGAATCACGTCTCAACTTAGCAGCCACTGTGCCTTTTTATTATCAACAGGGTTCTGTGAATTGAAGCGAAACTTGGGAATAAACTACTGAATTCGGCCACAATCGCTGTTGATGATCTAGTGGAGATCAGTTGGGATCAGTGTAAGTTTCGATGATGAACAGTAAATAATGTTATAATATAGCAACATACCAATTAGAAAACTGAGCTGCACAAGGCTAACGTGGAACTAACAAATCTATGGTGGATCAATCATATTTTGTTACATGTATTTCACAATGGCTTTCAAAAATTATTACCAAGAGATTAAAATGTTGCACAGCGGCAGTAGCAACACGCCCCAGTGAGTGTGAGACCATGTTTAGGTTTCCTGAGCAATGGTTTCAATACCCTACCAGAATTGATAAATGTTTTTTCTCTAAAATTTTGGGGGCACTTTAAATTGAAATCAAATAAAGAGGTTCAACAACAATGCATACATTTGAGAAGTAATGTCAACCAATCAGTATATGTTGACTACCGTGTTTAGGTTGTGGCTATACCAAGACCCGCAACATGGCCACATGAGAAAAAAAATCATATCCAGTTACATGTACAAACATGTACAAGAGATCTACCTTGCTATAGGCATATATGAAATCAACAAACGTCATCACCACTGAATCAAGCCTCATAGGGGAATTTCTTTAACATGTGAGATGTTATCAGGAAACCCATCTTGTAGCCCGTAGCCAGACATTACTGGTCTAAAAGTATCTGTTATTGAATGTATTTGCAAAACATAGTATAATTGATAGCTCGATCAAGGGAAGGAAAAAGAGTAGCAGTAGACAGTTTGCCCGTGCGGATAATTTACATTTTGTACAACACCTGTTTACAGCAACCAAAAAACAATGTTGATCAGTGCAGGGCGTCAATTGTGGCGCCATTACTGAAACCCAATGAGGTTCTAGTTATGCTGTGCACTGAAATTGACACAGAAATGTCACAAATAATGTTGGATCAGATACTTCCACAACTTCTGCACGTGGAAAAAGGACTCATTGTATCATAAGTAGGCCCATGAAGCACTTGCTGGATGACAACAGTCCCTGGGTGGTCAATATAGATTCTTTTTTATATGAAGTCGATCAAAGGGTTTGACGGTTTTTTTCTATTTTCGATTTCTTGGTATGTACTTGCGAGTAGTGAACTGAGTTTGTCACAGCTATATCTCAGGTTCGATTTGTCATATTTTTGTAAACCAATGACTGACCTGAACATAAGCATAAACGTGTTTGGTTATATTCTTGGTATGAAATATGTATGGAATATATATGTGGGGCATATATTTGCATTCAAAGTTGAAGAAATCACCTTCACTTGGCACAATCAAAATCTGAGCCATTCTTTAATTTGGATCCCCCCACACATAAAAACAGGGTCATGTTTCAAGAATCACCATATGGTATTAAAAGTTTAATATGTAGAATACATATATGTCAAAACTCAGTGTTTTTGTCGCATAGTTTCATGAAATTTCACAAAACATTTGGTGCATACCCGAATCCCTACCATCCCTTTGTTGACATACAGTTCCCACCTCTAGTCCGCATCTGTTAGTATCCATATGTATACTGAAGACTATTGCCGCTATGTATGGGAATGTGTCTGTTATGTTTGCAAAGGATCTTTGGCTTTGAATTGCAGCATCTTTTCTACATTGCAGCAGCTTTTCTCCATTGCAGCTGCCTTAAAATATACAGATGGCGAGAAGTTAATATATTAAATTTCAATGCAAAAGAGGACCAAATTGATGATTTCATCTAACACTCAAGTTGTAGGAACCACAGAAGCAATTATTAATGACACAAAAATAGAATGTCTTGACTACAATAGCCTTCCAGGCATCGCCAATGAAAAAAAATGTATGCAAACCGCTCATTTCGAACAAAATCAAAACATGATTATCTAAAAGCACTGGCATGTTGTGTAAGCTTAAAGGTTTTAGTTTTCAGAAGAAAGCAACACAGCAAATACCTTGGTCACTCTTAACCGTTTCGTAAAATAATAAAAAGAAAAAAAAATCCACCTATTTTCCTCATCCTGTCAAACATGAGCAACTAATTGAAATTCTAGTGATCAAACATTACCAGCATAGTTCAACAATTAACCTTTTACATCAACAATTATGACACAGTTAATCAAGCACAGCACCACACTGTCATGGACTTTGTCAAGATGCACAGAGTGGTTGACACACCCATAGGGAAAGCAAATGGACGAATCCCTTCATTGTGAAACACAGCAGGTGGGGTGAATTTCCACCGAACGCCAAAGCAGTACACCAGATGTACATATCCTGTGTTTCTGAGTAGGGGAGGTGGGCACTCTTGGCTCAGTTTACTGGCAAACAAAACATGTTGGCTGTTCACCTGACTAGAGATGATGGCAGCTGCTCGACATTGAATGTTTGTGTTAAGGTCTGGGAAAAATGGCCAGGTTTACTATACATAAGTGTTTAGAAGCATGTTGTTGTCAACGATGGGACAGCAAGTTTTGTGGGCAATTAATGAATTCACAATAATGATGTCGACGCTGTGGCCACAGATAATGCATTGTATTTTTTAAAAAATGGTAGAATGAAATGGTGGCTAAAGTGCTCCCAAAAGCTACACGTCTCATGTATGTGCCACATTCTGCATTATGTGTGTTCTACGCTCATAAATCTTCATTTCTTTGGCAATGTATAAATGCTGGTGAATATGTGGAGGTCGCTCTTTCATGATTAGCACGCTAGTTGCAGGAGATGCATTGTTAATCCAAGCTCCAATGCCATCGGGAGGCCCAAGGCTTGCACTCTAGCCAATGGAAACTAAGCGCAGCGCCTTCTGTCGCAGCAATTAAATACCACAGAAAACATCTTACTTTCTGTCATAGCTACTAGAATGATGATGCAAAAGCAAGTCACAACGGCAGAGTTGAAGAGATAGCACACATTCTGTATGGCAGTAAAAAATGAAAAAAAAAATGCTTGAAGTTGCTGTCCTCAAGTAACCAGGTATGCGTTTGACTACCTTCATTATGGCTCTATAAACAACTAAACATTTGGCACCTTCATGTTTTTCAATTGAATGGAGGACTTGTGCCCTTTCATACACGAAAATTTCCCACGGATATAGCAGAAACAACTTGAGAATACTCAAGCCATCCTACAGAATTCACTGGCAACAGTTGAGAACTGATAACTTTGGGAACGTTTTCTGAAGCATTTGTAATAGTGAAGGACATGCATGCTGGCATAAACATCTGGAGCACACTCTGTATCCAGCACTTAAACTGTTCGACCCCAGGCCCTTTACCACGTTTTATTAAAACATACGAATGAATACCAATAATGTCAAACCATCAGGTTACACAGTTTTATGATTTGACCATATACAGAATTTTGCCAGTCAAAAAGCTTTTCATGCCACAGCCAATCAGCCAGGAGGAAGTTGATCAGGCCCTTCCTAGTGATGGCCTTGACAATGACGCATACAGTTGATCAAGCTGTGACCACAAGCTTGCTTTTGGGAAATCCTAGGCCCACCGTATGTGAAATCCGCCTGCTGTTGGTTTCGCTTGGGTATATTTTTGTAGGTCATTTTTGATGTCAAGAGATGTTTGTTATAAGGCACAATTTAGCAGACTAAAACATCAGAGAAAAGGTTAGTTTGTATACAGGTATATATATATATATATATATATATATATATATATATATATATATATATATATATATATATATATATATATATATATATATATATATATATGTATATATATATATATATATATATGGTCAGTCATACAATTTGTATTGTTTCATGATATGTTTGACTGCTCATGTTTACTTATCTTTTTGAAAAACTGATAGATATCAACTTGGTAACATCTTGGCCAATTGATATATATATATATAACTACGAAACCGACCATTTTGGGACATTTTCGCCTTTGACCTTTTTGGCACGCAGTTACATTGTGGGACAAGGAGCTATTCCCAGAAAGGTCATGCCACTTTTTTTTCGATTCATCCCAATGAAAATTTCAGATTGCCTTTTTTTCGGAGAAAATATGTAAATATTAGGCTGGGACAACAATCTGATTTTGATACAAAGACCTTTTATCGTGTTCTGGACAATTTTTTTTCCCGCATCATAGAAACAACGACCATTTTGGGACATGGAAGTTAAATAGTGATTACTCTGTGAATACAGTGCATGTTTTCCCCGAATTTTGTTTAAAGGCAGTGATTTATCTAAAGAAAACTGTCCGAAAATTTCGAAAACTTATATTCGCAAATAAAAAAGTTGATAATATATATATATATATATATATATATATATATATATATATATATATATATATATATTATACATATACGATCGACACAGCCCTGTTGCTACTTTCCAGCGACACATATCTTGTTAGGATATATATGGATCTAGCTACTCGTGGGTGTTACGTAACACTTCGCACGTTCACCTTGCATCTGCAGCTCAACGTCCACAGGGCACCGCCGATCCAACGCAGGAGACAAATGAAACGAAGGATGGCAGACGAAGGTATGTTGCCCATTTATGTAAAATATTATGTATTACGAGCCCCTTTTTAACCAGCGTAGACCATCGATCACTTGAGAAATGTATGGAAGGTATGGTTCCTCTACCCGCCTTTCTTCATCGCTAGTGTCCGGGGAAAAAGCTACAAGTCGCAGCCTGTCCCATTACAAAATCGTTCCGTTCACATGATTAACTTTGGCTTTTTTTGGGGGGTGGGGGGGGGGGAGTATACGCATAAATATATGATTTCTTAATTTTGAAAAGGCATGTTGGTTTTGGCGCAACATGCAGGCACGCCCTAATTAGCCAACATTTTCTAGATTTTTGTTTTTGTTTAAAGAACTTAATAGAAACAACTAAACTTTGCATTACAATCAACTGCCAACAGGCCCCAAAACACGTTTGCACGTTATATGCCTATATTATAATAATATAAGATACATCATCGATGTATGAATAGGGTCTATACTTATAATCGAGACTGCAGTTACAGTGAAAGACTGGATCAGATCGAGGTCAAGCTGCTTACATATGAAACCTTCTGCCAGCTTCCAGGTATAACTGCATAGTCACTCATATCAGTGACCACATAAGGCCCTGCTGTGGTCAAGTCACATAGGCCTCCTGGTAAGGAAAATTGATTAAAGTAGGGTTTACACTGTACCCTTTTTATAACACAAGGGAGGTATATCAACCAGGTAGATAAGGCCATTCTACATTAAACACCACATTTTTTTCAAGTGGCTTAATCATATGTTGCCCGACATTAAAAACATCTAATTCTGTAGCCTCCTTGGTTCATTTAATGCGGATAACCTCCATTAAACACTCAGCATAGCCGCATTTTAGTTATTAATACGCGTATGAAGTGCCTAATTATTCACCCAATCATTGAAGATGCCCAAACAACACCATGAAAGACACCAGTGAAGTTGTCGCCGCATGACACCACATTACACATATAACACAATAGCACATACGGTAAAAAAAAACTGTGGGCTCTGCTGTCGATTTGGTGGACTTATCTATAAATCACAACTTCAAATTAAATGTGCAATCAGCACGTGTGCACTGTCCTAAATACTCGGTTGATCTCACTTATTTGGCGGGATTACCTTTGTTTTAGCTAAGCACCTAAGTCAGCAAATGTTCTGGGGAAGTCTATACCCTTCACTTGCCCTGCTATTTTCATGAATGGTAGCGGCATGTTTCCAACAAAAAACAGAATAAAGAAGCAAGCAAAACAAAAAAAAAATAAAATAAAATAAAAAAAATAAAAAATAAAAAAAATAAAAAAAATAAACAAAGCAAAATAAAACATATGTATTTTGTTTATCTTTAGCACAATATATCTTTTACAAAAGTTGCATATTTTGCTCTCAGTCTCAAAACACACAATTCTCAGACAACTTGTTTTAACATTTTGAACATCTCATAGGATAAATTGCAACAATAAAAGTAGCGATGATGATGATGATGATGATGATGATGATGATGATGATGATGATGATGATGATGACGATAACAATGACAATAATACTTTAACACCCAGTAACACGAGGAAAACGGAATACATTGATATATCTGACATGACTGTAAACCAAAACATAACTGAAGCAAGAACACAGTACATATAAGAATTAGGTAAATAAAGTATGCATACTGTATATTGACTGAGAGACCAAAAAGGAAACCAGGAAACTTTCAAATAGATGTGTACATAAAATAGTCACAACATGCAGTTCGTTCCCCATGTTTACAAACAGCGATTGGGGAAGTCAGTACATAATTTGCTGAAAGAAGACCAAGCAGTAGCATCATGACGACGACCATTGGTTTTTACTTTATCGTATGCTCGGTGTACTTTGCGACGCAATAAACGTAAATGAGTATTGTACCAAGGAAGGTCCCAAGGACGGACATCAAAATGTCTATTGGGAGTACAATGTTTGGCAGTGTCATGGAACATTTGCGTCCACGAGTTTCAACGAATATCAAGATCATCATAAACAAAGCACGATTCCCAATTTAATGCACTGGGATAACTTATAAATGAATTAAAGTCAGCCTTATTGTAAATCCATACATGCCTTTCATATCGCCGAGTCCTTACATTCATTGACCAAGCTCTAAATATAGAAAACCCTCCCAAATATATTCTAGCTGAAAAATTAGACTCTTATTCTGTACATAATTTTTTATGATGAGATCAATAATTGTAATATTATGCAATTACTTGATATAAATTCTAATCATGACCCAAATATTAATAACTCGACGTTAGAAACTATTTTGACCAAGGCCAAAGAAAAACATATGCCCATAAGAAAAATTAAATTCAATAAATATAAGCATAAGAAAAATAATTGGATATCCAACGGCATTCTTAGATCTATCAAATCTCGTGATAATTTATACAAGAAATTAAAATGCACGTCACACGAGTCGCCTTTGTATGGCCCTATGAATATTAATCTCAAAACCTACAATCAAATCCTCAACAAATGTATCCGTACACAGAAACGGAATTACAATTCTTCAAAATTTGCCAAATATAGAAATGATGTAAAAAGACTTGGAACACAATACGCTCTGTCATGGATGGTAATAGATTCAAAAATAGATTTCCTTTGGCTTTCAAAATTAATGGCAAAATTATAACTGACAAGCACCAAATTGCCGAATGTTTTAATCAGTTTTTCACCAATATTGGTCCTTATTTAGCTGCACAGGTTAATAATGGTAATTACATACCTTTTACCTCTGATCTTTCAACACCAAACGATTGTAATTTTGCTTTCTCACATATATACAGCTGAATTATTACGGTATTAAAGGAACCCCTTTAAATTGGTTAAGAAATTACTTCACAAACAGAAAACAATACGTCAAATTCGACGATCTTTCTTCAAAGTGTCTACCTTTTACAACTGGAGTGCTACAGGGCTCTACTTTGGGTCATCTTCTTGTTATAATTTACACAAATGACATGTATTTGGCATCTTCAAAATTTGAATCGATATTTTATGCAGACGACACGACTCTTATCAATTCACTTAGTTCTTTCAATGTCCCTCTCAAGGACACTGACTCTGTATCAAATAGCATAGAAATCGAATAAAACAAGGTCTGTGATTGGCTGTCTGCCAACAAATTATCTATTAATATTGCTAAAACTAAATATATGGCGTTTCATTTCCCTCAACGAAAATTAAATTTCACCTTAAATCTTAAAATAAAGAATGTGCCCATCTAGAAAACCAGTGAACTTGATTTCCCAGGTTTACGAATTAATGAAAACTTAAATTGGCACTCACACGTTAACAAAATTGGAAATAAGCTCTCCAAAAATTATTGGTGTTATGAAAAGAACACAAAATAATTTTCCGCAAGATACTCTATTACAAATGTACAATTCTCTTTTTCTTTCTCATCTGAATTATTGCATTCTTCTGTGGGGTTTCTCGTGTGACCGTATTGTCAAACTTCAACAGAAGGCTGTTCATGTTGCTTGCCTGGCAAGATATAATGCCTACACGGATCCTTTATTTAAAACGTTAAACCTGTTACAAGTACCAGATATTATTAAGTTAAGGTCCTTAAAATTCTACTATAGATATTTAAAAAATAAAACCCTTGATTACTTTAACAACATATTTGCAGCTACATTACTTTCTCATCGATATTTTACTCCACAAAGAAATGACAGCCAGGTTCCTATTCCTTCTAGAAATCGTAAACATTGTTTTAGGTATTACCTTCCAAAAACACACAATCCTGTATCAAAGATAAACTTTTCACACATTCTTATAATGGTTTTGCAACCTACATAAAGCTTTTCTTCGTGAAGCAATATAAATACACTTGTACAGTTACACACTGTTATGTTTGTGGTAATTAAGTGACTTTATATTTACCCTGTATATTTAGCTTCTAATCTCTGTTCTTGCTATTTTTGCCAGTTGTTGCTAATTATAATTTTACCGAAAGGTGGCCTTGGCGATAGCAGATCATAGAGTCCTTAGCCAAGATCATCCTAATATCATTTAGTTCAATTATGAGTTCTTGTTTATTGCCTTATTACCACTTTGTCACTACAAACGTTGAAATTCATGTAACTTATTTCATATCATATTGAATACACTGTTCTGAGTTCTGAGTTCTTCCTTTGCCAAAACAAAAGATTGACACCTACAACACAGTGACCACAATTGGCAATGGGAGAGAGGACTTGGATATTCTTGACATAATCAGGAATGTTACTTTTTATCTGGTCAAGACATGTGGCCGAGTGCTCGGTGATGCGCTTAGGTTCATTCACTGGGTGGGATTAAAAAGTTAGATACCGCCAGCTGACAAAGTTAAGTACCAGCTGGGGTGTTGGGATCCGCATTCAAGTCTCCAGTTATGACAATGTTATTTATGTTAGACGACCTTGTCAAATCTATGCTATCCTGAAATGAATCCCAGAATGAAATCTGAGCATTGAGAGGTCTGTAATAATCGGTGTGGGCAACAAATGCGGCCCCACCTTACCAAACATACATCGAAGGAAACGAAATAAGTAGCTGGTGTGGAGGACAGTTAATACGGCTCTACCAGAATAGCATTAGATATAAAAAAACTATTTGCATAATTAAATACCATAAGAACTCAACCATTGGAAGACAACGACGGATGTTATTCACACAAGTGTACTGTGTTTGTGAAGAAACACTTATTAAAAAAGGTCTGTAAATAACACCTAGTAAAAATTATTGTTGTGCAGTCTGACTTCACACCAAACATTTCCAGATGAGGAACTTCTAGGTCAGCTCTCCGGTTCACGGCTAATGACTGAGAGACGAACAAGGCCACCCCTCTGCTAATTGTATTTGGACGATCACGCTGAAAAATGTTGTGAAATCCTAGCAATAGGAGGTCGTCTTCAATAAAGTTTTGAGGGAGAAATGCTTCTGAAACAGACATTATATCAAATTCTTGGGATAAAAAAGTATGAATAAATTTTATTTTCTCTTTCGTCAAACTTCTACAATTTAAATGACAAATTGAGTTGTCGCCGGAATCTTGCGACGGCCCAGGATAAGGAAGGATATCACCGGCTATTAACAATAACAATTGTGGAATATTCATCAAATATTCATTCAAACAACAAACATATTTACAAGAAAGAATGTAACCAAAACGAACGAAAACTAGTCGTTGCCTCAGTGGATGGGGAGACACATCTTTGCAAAAAAGCACGAATAGAAAATAAACAACTGGGTAGCATAACATATATAGCAGAGAGATATTTGTGATTGATGTCAAATTGTTTTGGATTGCTGCAATCAAACAAAACTTGTGATATCGAAATACATATCCAATGGTAAAAGATACCAACATCAATGTTAATGTCATAACTCGTTGGAACAGTAGCATGTACAGATCCAACTGAATGAGAAACACAATTCTATAGAAATCATAATTTTTGCCATAAATAATAATATGTGGTATAATAAACATAAATAGCAGTCCGGCATCGTTGAAGTAAATACCAAAATATTTAATAAGGAAAACCACTCCGATAACTGGCAGGCTAGCATAATAGGTGGTATAAAAACAATTGTACCCCCAATACTTATCTTTATAAAGAAGATGTAACCGAACGATACCAGTTTGACAGTTAAAACTTGTGCACACTTCAGCATCAAAGAACAATATACCATCAAGTTAACCAGTCTACAAATGAGAAAATAACAAAATTCATCTTTCATGTACCATTCACTAGAAAGAACCATGTCACATATAATGCATAACAAAATACCGACCCCAGTACACAGAAAAGAGACAATAAATACAAAAGCAGAGATTACACGAATATACATGAAATAAATACACGTGACCATGCCTAGTTGGCATTTGTGGAGACTCCATAACCACAGCCTATTTAACCATTAGTTTTCAACATACGTCTGCATCCCTGATACTCCGCATTAATACATATGATGTCCGGAGGCATTCGAGACTTTATGAATTATTAGCTTCCAATAACATAACGCGTTACCTAGACCAAATAATCTTGGACGTCATCTTTTTATGACAGGCTATCAAAAGCTAAATGAAATAAAAACCTTTTTTCCCGCAAAGTATCAGACGGAATCACATGCTTATGATTATTAAGCCTAGAATCAAAATAAGTAATATCAGCATAAAGTGCCAGGGATTCCCAAAGTTTCAGCTTATGTCGGCCAGAATAAACATATATCAAAACAGTCAGGATATGACCAATTTATTAAAAAGTTTCAACCTGTGTCAGTAAAATAAACATATGCTAAAACAGTCAGGATATGACCGATTTATATTCTGCTCCTTTGCGTTAAGACAAAAGGCCTACACATGCAAACTGAACACTAACTTGAGGTAGCAAAAATATTGTCATAACCTGACTATGAACTTGTGTCCAGTATACACCAGACTAAGTAGGTAAGTATTGTAGTTACAAACAATGTCACTATCGGCAGTCAAACGAGAACATGCTCCACCCAGGCAGCCCAGAAAGCAGAGCCACTTGTGCAGCACAGGGAGACCATCACAGCACCGACGTGCAGCCAGCCCGCCCCCATGCGACCACAGACAGCGGTTAAAAGTATGTACACCACAATAGATATATAATAATGTTTCACAGGCTTACGATCATGACCCTTACCTGTGTAACCAATAATGCAGATATTGACCTAAGGAAGTTATGTCTGCATGCTTAAGACGAACTTTAACAAAAATAAAAGATTACAAATATTGAACCTTTTTTCATACAACTGTAACATACATTGAATTCGCGATACACCCGAAAGAACTATATATACATGTGTGCAATGACAACAAACTTAACACAAATACAAAACAGTAAACAGTCTGAAGTGACTGACTATGAGGTCCACATCAGCAGCCAAAGTTTTAGTTGGGACAAAGTCAAAGAAAGAAAAACGACATGCACCGGATCTGAGCCTCAGGGCGAATGCAGCAAAAATTTATTTTAATCATAGATAGTCCCTGGGCCATTTATACTGAAAGTTGTTATATTTAACATTAGCCACTGGCAATGAGGTTGTCGATGGCATCGAAGGCACTGGGCTGCAGCGTTTTCCACTGTTTTGTTTTACACCACACTTTGCCGGGAATCAACCAGGCTTTCTCGATGCCGTCGTGTTTATTCAGGCGATTGATCAACTGTCCGTTTCTCCATGTTGAATCCTCAACTATAACTAGCCCCGAGCCTTTGAATTTTTTGCAAGCATCCACAATAATGTCAAAGAAATCTCTCCGGTAGAGCTTCACATAAAGCACTTGTTTACCATCAGATGTGTGGCCTACACAGTGAATGCAATCCATTCCACCAACTGCGATATGAAGATTGAGGCGTTTCTGGAAAAAGTCAGTCGCAAGTGTTCTGCCATTCTCCAGCTGAGCATTGGAAGGAGCATCAAGACCCAGAATACGCACCGCCCATCTACGGTTATGCTGCTCCAAGTTGTTTATATCAGATCGTGTTTCTCACAAGTTGGCCTTGATTGTATCGACTGCCTTACGTAATACCTGCACTTGTCTTTTCAGATCGGAGAGTTCACTTTTGACCCTGTCAAGCTCCATTTCCAAAGAATTGATTCTGGTTTCAATACTGTCAAACCTAGAATCAAAATGTTTAACAATTGACTGTTTCTGGTCTGCAAGCTTGTCGTCTAGTAAAGCCTCCATAGCATCACGAAAAATTTTCACAAGGGTTGACTTAGAGATACCGCTGACTTCATTGTCGCTGCCACCCTCGTCATGGGAGCGACTTGCACGCCTTTGATCTCCCCTGCCACCTGTCTTACCTGGTTATCCCATGTCGTGTCACAGGTGCATGCACTAGTGAATTAGCACAGAACCTGCTAGGTCTTCACCTCAAAAAGTCCAATCTTAGACGGTATACAAAAAAATGTTGCCTTAAGAGTTGGAGGGTTGGTAGCGAGCAACGTGCAAAAAAACGGGATGCCAAAAGCGTAGTCAATACGAGAAAAAAAAAAAGGAAACTTAAAATTTCCAGGAGGTCCACTCGCTGGTTGTCTCTTCCCCCTCTCCCCCCTTGATCACGTGACACTTGATTTCATCTTATTAAGTTGAGGTTAAAAGTGATCGGTTAGTATAAGACCTACAGAAATGAACTATGGAATATTTTATCCATCAGTAGGAATGGTACTAAAATACAAATGTCACAGAATGTAAAAACAAAATAGTCACTGCCTCAGGGGATGTTAAAAGTTGTCAAACCAACCTCTTGGGCTTATATTCCCGCACTAATCTAAAATAAGCATCAATGATATCATGCTTACACTCAAACTAATATCACATCTTAGTTGTTTTCTTTTAGATAGAGTATTGCCACTATAGTGCTTGTCAAATTTAATATACAAATACATGCATCACTTTTAGACATATCGTTAAGAATATGATAATTTTGGATATTATTATTCAATCCACTAATGTCAAATAGTAATGTTCCTTATGATGTACAGCACGGCTAAAATCATAGAATGGTAAAGCACAAATTTGATTGAAGTTTAAAAAACAGCTAATGCGTTGCACGCTGCAAATGCTGCTTAACACTGTCTTCTCTTATTGGCAAGCTTTTACCAGGGACTATCTTTACCTTCACTGTTTTTGCGTCTCCGTTCAATAAGACAACGGCAGGCATCAGTGTGCCCATACATCTTTCTTCTGTGCCAATTATTGATGTATTATCTCCCACAGTTTGCAAAATTATTTAGTGCTCTTTATTGAGCCTTCATGATTTTGGATGCAGTTTTCTTACCATATCCAAAGAAGGAATTCACTATATCACAGGCACCTATACAATAAACTGGCAGGATGACATTGCATTTAACTGTAGTTGGTCTAAAAGTTAATGTAGAGGAATGAACCGTTTTTTGTCAGTGTGCTTCGTGTGTCGGCCAGTCTGGAAGTATGTTTCGCTTGCCTAAATACTATTCATGTGATGCACAAGCAAAACAAGGACATCTGTATCGGGGTGGCTGAACAAAAGTTATCTCTTTTCACTTGCAGCATATATAGTTTGTGGCACTCTCCCTGTATCAGCTTCTTTATGGTTAGATCTGATCACTTTCCCGTTTCCTGATTATGTTGTGTGTCATTGTTTTTAACTCCACTCATATATACTGTTGAGCTGCTTCAAGTCGGCTCGAGTCTTCTTTAATAATGAACTGGTTAAAGCATTAGGCCAACAGTTCTTTGTTTTGATCTACAAACAAAAAAACGTTTGCAGGCTGCAGATATACGCAACTTATGATGAATGGCATATATATTTCTTCTTTATGTCCAACTTGCTCTTCTATTTCTTTAATATCCTTTGAAGCTGTCCCGAACAGTTATCCAGAGGCAAGATGGCTAAATGTTTTATTCCCTATCTGTTGTGTTTGGTCTGGATAAGTGTGGCTATCAGTATGCAAACGGATGGGGAAATATTAAATTACAAGGCCCTTGTTTCCATGCAAACAACCAGAATAATTCACATTTCAGACATATATACCCTAGTAACATTATAACTCAATGGTTCATATCTTATTAAGAAACAAGTGATGTTTAAGAATGGGAATGCTGTTGTGTATTTACTTGAAAACAATCACTTTTGTAAATATTTAAATTCTACTTCTGCTTTTTATTGCAATGAAATGCAAGTTTTCCTTAATAATAGACGGTTGCCATGGAAACCAGCTGTGAATTGGACTGACTGATACTGGATCCAAAGGTTTTTGTTTGGTTGTTTTTTCAATTGGAACAATTGATTGGGAAATGTTTATAATCTCAACAGCAAATATGGTACAGGTCTTAAATTTGTTTAGTTCACAGAAACAAGAATGGAATTATAAGAGTATGAAGGATGTCTTACATTGTTGCTAAGCAAATGTTGCCAGCAAACATTTTTGAGGGTTCAAACTGACACATTTTTCAAATACAAAATCCAGTACAAAATGACTCAAATTGATTATTTATTCCAAAAATGTAGGGCTCGAATGCCTTATTTATATTTTAATGTAATGTAAATTTTCCACACTGAAAACAACCTTCTTATGCAGTACATGATTTTTTGGTTGCAATATTGGAAATCCGTCCACTGCCATGACAACCAGTTGTTGACAAGTGTTATCTCAAATCGATATTTCTTAAATTTCTTCCTATCAGGCATATTGTATGTAAAATTGTGACGTAATAACTTTGATACTTACAACGTTACAATGGTTACATTGACCTGATAACATAAACACTTAAATCCATTGCCTTGGTAACCAATATAACCATATTTTGACAATAAAATTGATGGTTCACTCTACCTTACTTTACTCTTCAAGTTATTATATTTCAACTGATACCAAATTTATTTAGGTATTTTTGTGTTTAGGAGGATCTACTGGTAGTTTTATCATTGCCCATCAGTGTGCAAACTGTTGATAATGCATGACCAATATCAACCAAAAATGTGCTCATTTTGAGTAAATTTTTCATTTGAAATAGCGCTGCTAGGGGAAGGCAATACGTTTCTACTTGACTTTATGTACATCAAATTTAGAGGAGAAAGAAACTCTTTATATTTTAATGCCATATTTGACGCTATTATTCCGAATACTTGAAGCTAGAAACAAGTTTGTAATGTTCGATTGCAAATTTAGGTGTTTTTTGTGAAGTTTTGTTGGCATGGGCATCAGCTTTTGACACATGCTACCTCAAACAGGTTTTTCATGACATGCCTTTATAGTGGGTATGCTGATGTGTATAATGTTATGGTTAATAAGGTGTTTTTCACTTGTTTTCTTGGAAACTTAAGTTCGTTGCCTTGGTAACTCTAACTTTTCCACTGCCCTATACTTACGCTGAAAAGCTTTGTATTTGCCACTGGATGAACTTCTTATGATTCTTTGCCCCAACCACCCCCCTCCCCCCCCCCCCCAATTGTACAATAACATAATTCAACCGACACTGTTAATCATGTTGTTGAATTTCTGCATTATGAATTTTATTTTGTAAAGATTCAAGCTGATCCTCAACCTGTCTTATGGCTTCGGACCTTTTTCTTCCATTTTCTACCAAGGGACTTACTTTGTTTTTTCAACTCAATTGCTGCCTCCTCCTTTTCATGCAGCTCCCTGTCTATTTTTTCATTGATCTATTTTGTTTTAACACATGTGACACAACTTTGTGATACTTCCTGCTAACCTTTTCATGTCCCATGGTTGTACCTACCTCAGACAAAACTTGCGTAACAGTCTCATTTTCAACTTGCCTTTTTACATCTTCCTGATTTTGCTACGTTTGTTATAAATACAGTTCTGTTTTAATTTTTGTGCGATGACTTTTGAAGTTTTTTTCTTAAATTTTGCCTTTTCCTTGAAATTTGTGTTTTAAGTTGGTTTGCAGTGATCACCACTGGCCATACTAAACAGACTAGTTTAGAGTTCGATGTAGCTTATGTTGACAGCTCTAGAAAAAGTCCCCTTGTCACATCACCCCTGGCACATTGCACTGACTACAAATCCCCATCCGGGATAGCACTCCAGGTCAGGCCAGCTGGTATGTTCTGTGGTCCCAAAGAGAAAGAAGACACAGCAAATTAGTTTAATATATCTATGAGTTGATATAAATGCCGACTCAGTAAATATACTGCATTACCGTGTGGATATGGCACTCGAACATTACTACCGCCATTGAACCATTCTTTTTAGGAATGGGGATTTGGTCGAGTGGACATGTGCATTTCCTATTCCAGCTGGGTGACTGGTGCCAAAGGTTGCTGGTTCGAGTCCCACTCGTTCCGAACATGAAATATATATTTTCGGCATTTCCTTAATGCTGGTGGATTTAAGTCCCCGATTCTGGAAATAAATGCCGACTCAGTAAATATACTGCCTTACCGTGTTGATATGGCACTCGCACATAACTACGTCCATTGAAGAATTCTTTTTAGGAATAGGGATTTGGTCGAGTGGATATGTGCGTTTTCCATTTCAGCAAGGCGACTGGTGCCAAGGGTTGCAGGTTCGAGTCCCACTCGTTCCGAACATTAAATATATATTTTGGGCATTTCCTTAATGCTGGTGGATACAGGTCCCCGATTCTGGAAATAAATGCCGGATCAGTAAATATACTGCCTTACTGTGTTGATATAGCACTCGCACATAACTACCTCCATTGAACCATTCTTTTTAGGAATGGGGATTTGGTCGAGTGGATATGTGCGTTACCCATTTCAGCTACATGACTGGTGCCAATGGTTGCAGATTAGAGTTCCACTCGTTCCAAACATGAAATATAACTTTCATAGCTTAATTAATTATAGCAACACATAGACATGTATTAATCAAAGCCTGAAACTTCCCACCAATGATATCAAGGTCCAATGAGGTATCCAAGAAAGACTGTCTTCCAGTGTCCTATGTCTGGACACTTCTGAATACCCTTGACAGCTGACTCCACCAGATGCCTTGCTTTCTTCCTGAAATAGGCGGGAAATAAGCCACCTAGCCATTGGTCAACCTGATACCAGGAAGATCCTGATGACTCGAGCTTGCGGTACAACTACAGCAGGTGTCTGTTTTTAACTTGCGTTTCAAGACTTGGAAGGCTGGGATGGCTTCTTCCTTCCTAGCTTGAAATAATCTTGCATTTTCATTATCAGAATCCCCCCCCCCAAAAAAAAATGTAAATAAATATATTTTACCATAGCGTACTACTTGGGAAGGCACAGTAGGCACTACTCAATTAGTATCCCGTGGACATTTCTGAAGAAAATTAAAGAAATGCTGAAAAAGTTTGTTTTTTTTTAACACATAGAGCTAATTATTTTGCTTAAGTGCAGTAAACTTTGCTCACCAAATTTATAAAACATAGAATGAGCCAAGATTTGGGATCATCTCCAACATAAATATGAAGTCATATTTAAAATCCAATATTTCATTGAGTAAAGTTCCCAGCTCTTCTTAATTTTTGGAGGTGAAGGGTGGGTAGGGGAAATGGTACAACTGAGAAGTATTTGCTGCATGTGTGTGTGTGTGTGTGTGTGTGTGAGAGAGAGAGAGAGAGAGAGAGAGAGAGAGAGAGAGAGAGAGAGAGAGAGAGAGAGAGAGAGAGAGAGAGAGAGAAGAGAGAGAGAGAGACTGGAATGTTTCTGTATTAATTCGACAAGATTTATGAAGCCAAAGGCTCCAAATCAAGAAAAATATTTGAGAAATGTTCAGCATATCTACAAAAATTCAGGGAGATTTAATGCCAAAATTTACTGTGAAAGCACAACTCTGCAAATTTTCATCATTACGATCAAAGTTATTTCTTTTGAATCCTGATTTAATCTAGATCATGTATAAAACGACGCAAAAGTTGACAAAGTTTGGTCTCCACAGCGCTGATTTATCAGTTCAATCGAGTCTATGCAATCCCACCCATTACACTTCAGACTACAATTTCTCGCTTAAATAATGATACAATTCTCTGATAAGTCACCAGAATATTGTATAATGTATACTTGATCGAACTTTCCCATCTAAGACTAAACTGTCCAGAGGATCACAAAGGTGTGATCCATGTTGACGCTCTGTGCAATAACACTGGCAACATGAAAGAATGGCATTGTTCCTCTATGCTCGCTTTAGGCCAAAGGCAATTTACAAACTCACTTTTTTCTCATTATTATGCTTCAAATAAGCTTGTTAACCATTTGGAAATTTATCATGAAATATTATTTTGAAGTTTTAAATTAATTTTATGTATCTTTTTGTGGGGGTGCACGTAGTTTTTTTTTTTATATATTAAAGATAGCTTAAAATCTGTTTTTATTTTTTTTTACCTGTGGCAATGTTCAAATTAATTACTAAATTGAAAAATGACGCTGACTAAAACAAAGGAAATGGTCATATTTGGTAATTGTCAAAACAAGTGAGAAAGGTATGAAAGCACTGTAAATGTCATTTTCACATCACTCTCAATAAATAACATGCATATCAATGAATATAACAACACCACAGTAGAAAGGAATAGATTTAAGCCTATATTGTTACGTTGAATTCATTGGAATGTTTGAGGGATAAGTTTGTCAAAATGAAGCATAATGATGGGCTATTTAAGATGTTTACTGGGCATTTCAGATCCCACATGCAGGCTCTCTATGGTACCTATTAGTGATGTTTCCAGTGCAATAGTGATTTACGTCTGCATATGCCATCCCAATTCTGTTGCAGCAGTTTTCCATCTATTGTTAAATGCTGTTGTTGCTTTCCTGCAGGACTTGTTGCAGGTAGATGTCCAAGCGTTAATGATAAACCCAGAGAACTGTATCCCGTTACTTGTTTGTGCAGAATGCCGTATTGCTAATCAAGGGACTCAAAGTCTCTGGCTGCACACAACGTACGAATTATTGTTTTCTAAACCTTTTCATATCTTCCTGGTTACATTTATTGTTCCTTAAGAAACTTTTTTGTGCAGTTCGTGAAAAGATTTGTGCTTGCCCTGAAGATGTGTTGCCGAAACCACATGACATTCTGTTACAGCATGTGGGGATAGCATGTAGCAAGTGATTTCTATTACCTCCTGTAGCATGCTGAATTTCTTGCATGGTGAAGACGATTACGAGCAGTACATCATGTACTCATCTGTAGTAATAGCTGCCCATGTCACCAAAAATGACATCTTTTTATGTCATGCCAGAAACAAGAAAGCTATGTTGTTCTGATTTTGCTACAGCTAACGCTTTTGAAACAAAGGATGTGTCCGCATCTGCATTAGCTTCTGCTTACTTGACACATATGCCAGCCATGAGCATTTTGTTGTACACAGTGTATATTAGTGGACTCTTAGTTAGTATTGGCTTAGACCACCACTTGGGCTGTGGTGAGTTACATAGCTTCACCAAAATAAAATGTCAGCTACTTTTGTTGGATTTGTGCTACCATATCAATCAGACAGCACATTTGATTGAGATTCTTAATTCTTCATGCTGTAAGAATTACATTACTGACTGGTTTGATTATAAGGTGAAATTTTTAGCAGGAAACACAAGGAACTGCTTGTTGTCTTCTTCACCACACTACTTTTGGAAAGGCAAGGTGACTGAAGAGCAAGTTTGTAGGCAAAAAAATGGTGCTACCTCAGAACCCTTTGCTCAAGACAATTGGGCTTTGATAAGTTGGACTAAGACCTGTTGTTTCACTTCTGATTTTTACTGTCTTCTTCCTGGCACCAATAATCTTGACCATGTCATTATGATGCAACATGGTCTGTGTGAACTTCTTGCCAGTCATTTCTGATGCTGCATTCTGACAATTTATTACAATACTATCAGAATTGACAGGTATATTGGATATGACTCCATTTTACAGAGATAACAAGCGATCTATTCCATATGCAAGAAATGACATATGTGCCTCAAGCCATTCCACAAAGATACGGCGATGTTAGTTATCTCAGGACTGGAAACTGTGACACCAGTAATTGTGTTGCTGTGATGTACCAGTGTGCACGTCTGTGAACTGCTTCAATGCATTACATACATTTACACAGGGAGGTAATGCATATGGTCATTTTGCTGTGTACTATCAGTAATACATCATGTGTCATTCCTCCATGTATTTTTAACACCTGCATAAAGAACTGTTCTTCGGCCTGACCTTAACAGTTTCTTCTCTGGGATGAATCAGTAAGATAGGTAGTGAAGCAACCCTTCTTCTTGAATAGTATGTACTCATCATGTGGCATGGTATACTCCCGTGATGTCATGTATAGTAAGTCTAACATGGCTGGTTTGGTATATGGATGAAGACATGTGACCTGGACATTGTTAAACCATTTCACTTAGACAGCACAGATTGAGATCCTTGTCGCCAGCCCTTCCAGCTTGAATGAAGTTGTCTGGAAGGGACACTTTAACATATTTTCCCTAGGCTGTGTTAGTTCTATTTAGGTCTTGGTTAAACGTGGCTATCTGCAGGATCTTAAACCCTTTGAGTGCCACATTTTGGACTGAGTCAACAGCTCTCTTCCATGTGCTGGGGAGGGGAGTGTGCACCTAAGACACACTGAGAAAAAGTGTTAATCTGGATCATAATATTCTGTGTAATTAGTCCCATGTTTGCACTTGAGTCAAAGGTGTTTTTACATGAAACAAGAAACTCGGACTTTTAAAATAATTTTGAGTAATCTGTTTAGATAGTTGGGCTTCAGTTGCAGTTGGCACTGAAAGAGTTTATTGATCTATGATTGTGGCGCTCTGATACTAGGCATTGCGAGATAGCATATGCATAACTGGTGCTTTGGCATCAACTGTCTTCCTATTTCTGCCACCCAACGTCCTGACATTGTTTGACCACTGCTGCCAGGGTAAGACATGAGGGGATAAAATCCACCAATGGGGCAATTACTTTGTCTATATCTTGCGAACTTGTTACAATCTCTGCAGCCTATATATATAAAGGGTGGCCAAATGTGACTCGGCATATTCCAAACCATGCTGCTAAAACTATTTCTAAGCCAAAGCATACTGCACAGTAAATAGTACTGGGATTAGCAGGCTCCAGATTGATGAAAGCCAGTGTTTCTGCTCTGCTTCTTTTATTTTGGCCCCCTTACATGGCCACTTTCATGAAGCCATTCTATTAAGGATATGGTCTAATTCCAGGACATATTCAACAACTAAGAAGGCGTATGTAACAGCAGCTAAATGAAGACACGAGCTTGTAGTCACAAACATTGAGAAAATATATTATGAAAGACTGTAAACGAGGCACAGGAAGTTTGCTGTGTATCTTAATAGGAATGTGTTTAAAGTATCCAATTGTATCAGCAGATTTGTTCACTGTTCATTCTATGGGTAAGGTAACCACAATCCCAAGTGAAGTCACACTAGCTATGCCACCCATAAGATGGAAGATGTTGTGACTGGTGACTGCAGTGACATAATCTGTATTGTCAGAAACAAATTATGCAAAACCAACAAAGTGATAGGATGGTTACACACCTGACAGCAGGGCACGTTAAAACTACTGCACCCCAAAGTGGTCACCAGCAAAGCCCAGGCTCCTTCAAATATACATAAGTTTATGTGAAGCACACCTGTGGTGTATGCGCATAGCTATTTGAAGCAATAAATTTGAATTGAACGACCTAGGTATGCTTGCAAAAATTATGACAAGTACTATTTATATATATATATATATATATATATATATATATATATATATATATATATATATATATATATATATATATATATATATATATATATATGTCTCCCATGTTACAACCATCGTAAATTTTATTCTTCCTATGCACTATATTATAGAACAAACGATTCACAAAACGAAGGTAATGTGTTTCCATTATTTGTTTGTGTCCACAGCTATATACTCGTCACACTCATACACTGTAAACCTAATGTGATTTAAAATGATGGAAGCAGCCAAATTTAATGCATGATCTCTTTGATTACAGTAATGAAAAACCTTAGCAGTGATCTGCTTTTCATGCATATACGATGAACTACCACAGAATGCACCTGCGCTTGATTCTACTGTATTTTTCATCCCAAAGGATTATTGCCAGCTAGGAGCTTGCCAGACAAAAGGAAAAGCATGCAAATGTCATGCATGGCTGACAACTCATGTAAAAACCTCAGATACTATTTTTTCATACACACATTCTATACATATACATATAGCTTGACCTATATTCACATTGGGTATTTAGCATATTTTCCCTGGTCGCTCTCACTGTTAGCTCATCATTGGACATATCTTCATGGCATAGTCATGGGCAAAGTGTATTTCCACTGTAATCCTAGGCAACTTGCAGATTGAGTTTTGAAAGGTATCAGAAGGAATAAAACTATGGCTGTTCACACTACTTGTCAATTGCCCAACTGCACCGGACTTGATTAAAAAAAAAAAACAAACAAGCTTATATTTGGATCTATTTTGGTAGACTTATTATCGCACTATAGTTGCTAAGGCAAGGTATATGCAGTAAAAATGTGTAAGTCTGACACCCTTGAGTCCGACAAACAGTGGCAACTATTGATAGGTTTCCGACAGGTGGTCTTCCTTTTGTCTGTCAGACATTACCCAGATATCATACTCTCTCATAGAGTGTTTACTTCATGAGAGAAATGACAAACAAAGAAATGCAAGAAAACGATTTTTTCCATCTGTAAATACAAATGTCAAATAGAATAGAAAATTCCTCTGTTGACGCACTACCCAGAGCAAATCATTATTCACATACTTTTGAACAAAGGCACAATGTTAGAGGACAGACGAAAATAATAGCATTACCCTGCTATGAAACACACACACACAAATATACATATATATATATATATATATATATATATATATATATATATATATGTATATCTGAACAGGCAATATATGAATGCGATGTACAGCAAAACAGACTTTTAGTTCGATATACTATTTTTGTATGGTTCATATCCAGGCTTAAGCTAAAGCAAAACAAAGCTAAAGGTGGTAGTTATTTTGGTTCAAATACAACCTCCAATGCTATAATCTCATTGGCTGATTTACCTTACCTATGAGGGAATTGATATCTAAAAATAGTTCACATTGTTAAGGAGGTAGCTGTCATGCTAGTGCATAGTGAGACTGGCAGCTATGGATCACAATTACCCATTTAATTTGTTCACAAGTGCAATAAACCTATATATTTCCTGATTAGTACATATCCATAGATTTGTATACATGGAGTTTGATTGCAGGATTGGATTTTTTGAGATTTAATATAATTCTTTCTGACTTGCTAGGAGTTTCACATTTTTCGTGCAGAAGTCACACAAAATTGTTTGTTTTTCCAGTTGAAATTGGAAAAAAATATATATCCATGTCCCAGATCGAATTCAATGGTAAGTCCTGAAATAGCATAAATTGAAAGTTATACAATTTTTAATTTATTCCTGACAGATTGTTCATTTTCCTTCTATAAATTGCTCCAAAGGTCACGGAAGAGGTTGTAAGAATAAGAAAAGCAGGGGAACCTATCCTGGATATGATATTTTTCTTTTAATTTCTGTAGATTTTAATGTGATAGGGCAATTTGTACGTTTGTGAAGCAAAATACAAATTGCAGAGGTTGAGCAAAAAAAAAAGGTCCGAGAAAATCGCATTGAAAGAAAAAGTTGCCAATTCTTATGCATTTATGGCTGTGACATGACACATACTTATTGTTTCTGTCCTGTGTTTTAATTATTGTGTGAAATAAACTTGTAGCTTTACATCTGTGATGTTGCCATTAACCAAAAGTATATTTTGTGGCTTAAATCTTGACCTGTTTTAACTTGGGAACACTACACTTGGCTTGTTTGGGTGTGGGTTCACATGCGGCTCTCCATATTTAGGGACCAGTAAGTTAATTGTGTTAATTTGTTTTTACATCAATAGAGAATATCAAAGTAATCAGAACAATGGCTGTGATTAGTCTGAACTGGCCCATTCTCCTCTCCATAGCTAATGATTTCCTTGTGAGTGACCCTTGTCAATAGCTCAATTGGTTTCCAGCGGCCATGGACTAATGACTGTGCAAACCATGACATGGTTCATTATCATGCCCATGCAAACAAAGCCATGTGCCTGCAGTGTTTAAAATTTTCATTGTTAACAAAAGTTTTAAGATCAATTATCTCATATTTATTTTATGGTCACACACCTGAGTTTTTGGAAACGTGTTGTTTAAGTATCAGACTGTCAAAAAATATGAAAAAGTGACTAGAGTATATCCAAAGGTGCTGGCTTCAGACCTACCACCTTAAAATCTTGTGAACACTTTATATCTTATCAGTATTTGGTAGAATCATTACAGGTACTCCTGAAACCCAGCCCTTTCCCCTGGTCGCGCTGATTATTATTATTATTATTATTATTATTATCATCATCATCATCATCATCATCATCATCATCATCATCATCATCATCATCATCATCATCATCATCATCATCATCATTCCATTTCTGCATGCATTTTGAGACAAAGCTGTTACTTATAAAGAAAACTAGTGTGCATTCACGTTTTCACATGGTCATTCTTGTCATTTATACAATTCTGAAGATTTTATACTTTTGAATATCATATTTTTGTCAGGTTCCAGAAAGCCAGTTTTGATGGGTAGCTGGCTCCATTTATGTATTTCTGGATTTCTTGTATAATAGGTCTTTGATATTTCTGACACGTTTGCTCATATGTAATGGTACAATTCTCACCACTAAGCGAGATTACAAAGGACCTGTGATCATGGCCAGTGGAAAAGGTCATAGATGCCCCATTCACGGGTTTTCATAACAATAGTCTGCACAGATTGAGACAGCTCACCTAGACTTTAGCAATAATAACTATAAGGCTCTTCACTTATGTGTGAGTACTACATGGCAGGAAATGGCCGACAAACAAATTAAAACAGAATGATGGGATACAAAAATTAAAAACTATTCCATCATTCGGCCGAGACATAATGTGCATTCCCCATACTTTCTCCTCTCGGGTGGGGGTGCGGGGTGGGGTATATATATTTTATCTGTGTGTGTGTTTTTTTTTCTTGTCCTTGTTTTTTTTTTTTTGAGATAAGATTGAAGCCACATGGCCATCTCCTAGACTATAGAATCGTCAATATTCCTTCAGCGCGCCTCCTCTGTGTGTCACTTCTTGAAAATGTGCACCTTTGCTCTGTATATGGTTCACAACACAACAGTCAATACATAAAAACTTTCCTTCACGTCTAACTTTCCACTTCTGTTTCCCCTTTTACCGGTTTAAAATACCTGCTCAACTCTGGAAGAGTTGCGTCGAACTCTTCTGCCTCACCGGCACATAGTTTCCTTTGTTAACCTACTGACCTTTCTGCCATCATCATATTTCTTTTCTTTCTTTTTTTTTTGTCACGACTTCTCTCCATTCTCCATTCCATGATTATAGAGCTGTCTTCGTTATACATGATGCCCACTAATCTGCCTTATCCATACACTTAAATAAAATACTCTTCTACCAACTTGTTAATATACTGAACCTACAAAATCTGCCTCTAAAATGCTTTCATACACATTTTCCCACACTGCCCTATCGAGTTTGACCTCTCAAAATCTGTAAATTTTATGTATGAAAGCGTATTTTTACACTGACAAAACCTCCACTCTCAAGTGTCTGATTGCTTCAATTTGTCACTCTTAATGCCTTAATAAGTTAGAAGTAACAATTCTTCTTTCTTGGTGTTTTAGTTTTATCTTAAATCTGTTTTTCTCATAGCTGGGTTTTAGTTTGGGGACATACTAAAGTATTTTTATGAGCTATTTGTCCGTATTTTCTTTCTGAGTCAGGAGACTTCCAGACAATTACGTTGGAGAACAACTGCTTAGAGCATATAAACTTTGTGAGACTGAAATATGTTACAATGAACCTGGGAAAACTGTGGATTCTATGCTGTTCCTGTCATGGGTATACTGGGCTGTGTTACAAGTCAATGCAGATACAAGTTGACCTGGACGTAGGGGATTGCCTACATCCTCTTGCTACCATGCACAGATTCAGAGTTGCGCCACCGTTGATGGCAAAGAGCCATATCTGAAAACTGACAAGTTCGTTCCATGAGCTGCACTTGAAACATTATGCTGTGTGATTTGCGAGTTCGCAAATTGAGATTACTTGCATACAGCAATTTATACTGTTGGTTAGTTACAGCCTGCTGGTTCCAAGTTATGCTCTTTGACCATAACATTTCCTAGCTATGCTGGATCTTAGCCACTTCCAAGCTATGCTCTGGATGACCAGCCAGTTCTTAGATATGCTGGTGCCCAGCCAGGTACCAGATTGTAGTTAGCTGGCTTCTGGCTATGCTCTATGATCAACTATTTGTATGTTGTGTGCCAGTTCCCACCTATGCTGCAACTTGCCACATTGTAATGCTTTGGAGCCTGTGTTAACAGCCAAATCCCAGATTGTTATGACCTGCTTGCATGGGTCCCTACCAGTTACCATATTTTATGACATGCCAGAATAGTTTCCTGCCAGGCTGCACATAACAGTTTGTTGCTAAACTTGTGACCAGCCGGTGAACAGAATGTGACCACCTCATTCCCATGCAGTCATTTACACTGTGGTCTAGTCTCCACAGCACTAATTCATCAGTTCAATCGAGTCAATGCTGTCACATGTGTTACACTTCAGACTATAATTTCTCGCTAAAATAACGATACGTTTATCTGATAAGTCACCAGAATATTGTATAATGTATACTTCATTAAACCTACCCATCTCAGAGCAAACTGTCTATAGGATTTTGGAGGTGTGATCCATGTTGATGGTCTGTGCAATATCACCTGCAACATGAAAGAATGGTGTATTTCCTCTATGGTTGCTTTAGGACAACTGTAAATTACAAACTAATTTTTTTCTAATTCTTCTGCTTCAAATAAGTTTTTTATCTATTTGGAAATTCATCATTTACTATTTCTAGAATATTTTGAACTATTATTTTGAAGTTTTTAATGATTCTACATATCTGGTTGTGGGGTGTGAGTAGGATTTTTCATACTTAAGACACTTTTTTTAATCTGTTGCAATTTTGAAGTGAATAACTTATTTCGAAAAAGACGCTGACTGAAACAAAGGAAATGGTCATAATTGGTCATTGCCAACACAAGTGAGAAAGGTTTGAGAGCGCTGTAAATGTCATTTTTCACATCATGCTCAATAATTAACATGCCTACCAATGAAAATAACAACACCATAGTAATTAGGAATAGATTTAAACTTTTATTTGGATTTTAAAATTATTATAGAGTTTGGGGGACAAGTTTGTCAAAATGAGTCATAACAATGGGCTACTCCAGATGTTTACTTGGCATTTCAGATCTGTGGAACTTATTAGAAATGTTTCAAGTGAAAACAGTGATATACATCTGCACACGTCATCCCCATTCTGTTGCAGTAGCATGTTTTCCATCTATTGTTGAATGCTGTTGTTGCTTCCCTGCCTGACGTCTCGGAGGTAAATGTCCAAGCTTTAATGAGAAACTCAGGGAACTGTATCCTGTTGCCAGTTTGTACAGAATGTGGTGTAGTTAATCAACTGATCCAAAATTGCTGGCTGCACACAACATTCAAATTATTGTTTTTCAAGCCTTTCCACCTCACTGCGGTACATTTATGGTTTGTAGAAATACTCAGAAACTTTTATTTGCAGTTTGTGAATAGATTTGTGGTTACCCTGAAGATAAGTTGCTGAAACCGAATGTCATTCTATTACAATATGAACGAATAGCATGTAACAAGTGATTATTATTATCTTGTAGCACGCTGAATTTTTTGTATGGCGAAGACCATAATGAGCAGTACATCTTGTACTCATCTGTAGTAATAGCTGCCCAGGTCACCAAACATGACATAAAAATTTATGCCAGTACCAAGAAAACTGGGTTGTTCTGATTCTGCTGCAGCTAACACTTTTGAAACAAACGATGTGTCTGCATCTGTGGTAGCTTCTGCCTACTTGACACATATGCCAGCCATGCGCATTTTGGGGTGTAGAGTATATATTAGTGGACTCTTAGTTAATATTGGCGTAGAACACCGCTTGGGCTGTGGTGGGTTACATAGATTCACCAAATAAAATGTCAGCTACTTTTGTTGAATTTGTGCTACCACATCTATCAGACAGCACATTTGATCGAATTTCTTTATGCTTTAGGTTGTAAGAAACACATTCCTGACTGTTTCGATTATTGACGGATAAATCTTATCAGGAAACACAAGGAACTCGTTGTTGTCTTCTGCACCACACCACTTTTGGAAAGGCAAGGTGACTGACAATCGACTTTGTAAACAAAGAATGGTGCCACCTCAGAACCATTGTTCAAGACACTTGAGCTTAGATTAGTTGGACTAAGACCTGTGTTTTCACTTCTGATTTTTACTGTCTTCTTCCTGGTACCAATAATCTTTACCATGTCATTATGATGCAACATGATGTTTGTGAACTTCTTGCCAGTCATTTCTAATGCTGTGTTCTCATCATTTATGGGAATATTATCAGAATTGATGGAGGCATCTACTATGACTCCATTTGATAGAGACAACACGCTATCTGTTCCATATGCAAGAAATGATATATGTCCCTGAAGCCATTCCATAAAGATGCGGCGATCTTAAAAGCTCAGGACTGGAGACTTTGACACCAGTATTTGTGGTGCTGTGATGTACTAATGTGCATTTCTGTGAACTGCTCTAATGCATCAAATACATTAACAAAGGGAGGTAATGTATGTAGAGATTTGGCTGTGGACTGTCAGCAATACATCAGGTGTCATTCCTCCATGTATTTTTAACATCTGCATAAAGAACTGCTCTTTGGCATGATACGAGGCATTGCCAGACAGCACATGCATAACTGGTACTTTCGCATAAACTGTCTTGCAAGTTTTGCCACCTAACATCATGACATTGTTTGACCATTGCTCAATGCTTAAAAAACTGATATTTATGCAATAAAGCCCTGGAGAGGCTGTTCGAAAACTTATGAATAAACCAGAGACAATCTAAATATACAGAGGTTTTTAAGTGGCCACTGAGTGTGCTCTGATGAGATGTTATTCACATTATGTGTCAGGCGGCTGGCTCATAATTGCTGCTTCTCATATTATTAAATTATGCAAAAACATATCATGCTGTTTTGATAAACGAAAAATTCATGTGTTGTTGTAAGTATGAAATCATTTATTGACAACAAGTATTCAATATAAAAAAAAAAACAACAACATTAGTTAACATTTAAAGACATTATCTGTGCGTCTGTGCCGATCTGATGGAAAGCAAACAAGTGGAGCGGCACTTATGTTTTTATCAACTTTTTTTTTTTTTCTAAAAAGAACTAAAAGACTATTCGATTTTGTCGTCTTGTTTCGTTATCTCCTGGCTTACATCTTAGTTCATGATCAAAACTAATGGTGTTATTTATTGATTATGCATATAATATTTGTGAAGCTATGTAAGACAAGGTATATATGCAATGTATTTCAGGAATGAACTTCCTTTTCTTTCCAGCTTGGCCACAGAATTGTTGTGTTGAGGTGTCTCTCTAGTGCTTTCCTGTCGATTTAACATCTTGTGGAAAATGGAACTCAGAATGGACCAGGGATCTTCTTAAGTGATGCTAGAGAGCGCATCTGTTATGAACAAGCCCTGGGTAAAGGTGAAATACTTTACAATGTGATGATCAGTAAATAATTACAATCCCATTTCAGTGGTCTGTGAACATGTGAGCAAATTGGTTGAGTCAACCTACACCATTCAGGTAACCTTTTCATGAAGGAAAATATTATTGCTTGTGACAAACACCCAGTTGAGAATTAACATGCATGGATCTGATGGAGTTTTACAGACTCTGTTCTTGTAGACAACTAGGTTGTACATTTTGTGTAAACAACGCCTTGACTGTGAGTATGGAAATACCATTAGGTTCTGACTTTAACACCCATTCTTCATCCAAGCATATACGATGAACTACCACAGAATGCACCTGCATTTGATTCTACTGTATTCTTCATCCCAAAGGATTGTTGCCTACTAGGAGCTTGTCAGACAGAAAGAAAAGCATGCAAATTACAAAAACTTCAAGTTCAAGCATAGCTGACAACTTGTGTATAACCATAAGATACTATTTTTTTCATACACACATTCTATACATATAGCTTCTCCTATATTCACATTGGATATTTAGCATATTTTCCCTAGTTGCTCTCACTGTTACCTGATCACTGGACATATCTTGATGGCATAGTCATGGGCAAAGTGCATTTCCACTGTAATCCTGAGCAACTTGCAGATTGAGTTTTGAAAGCAATGAGAAGGAATAAAACTATGGTTGTTTACATTACTTGTCAATTGCCTGACTGCACCGGCCTTGATAAAAAACATTATATTTGGATCTATTGTGGTAGATTTGGTATCGCACAATAGTTGCTTAGCATGGTATATGCAGTAAAAATGTGTATGTCTGCCACCCTTGAGCCTGACAAACAGTGGCAACTATTGATAGGTTTCCAAAAGATGGTCATCATTTGGTCTCATAAACACTACCCAGCATTATACTCTTGCATAGGGTGTTTACTTGATGTCAGAAATGACAATCAAGAAAATATAAGAAAAAGATTTTATCCATCTGTAAATACAAATGTCCGAGAAAAAATCCTCTGTTGACACATAACCCTGAGCATATCAGCATTCACATACTGTCAAAAAGAAATATCAGATACTTTAAAAAATATCCTAAGCCTTTGCAAAGGCACACACACACACACACACACATATATATATACTATTTTTTTTATGATTCATACTCAGGCTTAAGCTAAATTGGAACAGAGCTAAAGGTGGTAGTAATTTGGCTTAAAGTACAACCTCCAATGTTATAATCTCATTGCCTGATTTACCTTACCTATGAGGAAATTAATATCTAATAGTTCACATTGTTAAGGAGGAAGCTGTAAAGCTGGTGGACAGTGGGACTGGCAACTATGGATCACAATAACCCATTTAATTTGTTCACAAGTGCATTAAACCTACATATTTTCTGATTAATACATATCTATAGATTTGTATCCATAGAGTTTCTTTGCAGGATTGGATTTTTTGAGATCTTATAGCATTCTTTCTGACTTGCTAGGATTTCACATCCTTTGTGCAGAAGTCACACAAAATTGTTGGTTTTTCTAGTTGAAATCGGAAAAAAAAATTGAAATATATATCCATGTCCACGATCAAATTCAATGGTTAGTCGTGAAATAACATAAATTAAAAGTTATACCATTTTTAATTTAGTCCTGACAGGTTGCTCATTTTACTTCTATAAATTGCTCCAAAAGTCACGGCAGAGATTGAGAATAAGAAAATTTGGGGAACTGTTCCTGGATATGATAGTTTTCTTTTTATGTCCGAAGTTTTTAATGTGATAAGGCAATTTATACGTTTGTTAAGCGAAATACAAGTTGCAGAGGTTGCGCAAAAAAAAGTTTCGAGAAAATCGCATTGAAAGAAAAAGTTGCCAATTCTTATACATTTATGGCTGTAATATGACACATACTCCTTACTTCTGCCCCGTGTTTTAATAATTGTGTGAAATAAACTTGTCGCTTTACCTCTGTGATGTTGTCATTAACCAAAAGTATATTTTGTGGCTTAAATCTCGACTTTTTTTTTTACCTTGGGAACACTACACTTGGCTTGTTTAAGTGTGGGCTCATGCGGCTTTCCATATTTAGGGACCAGTAAAGTGATTGTGTTAATTTGTTTTTAAATTCAATAGAGAATTTCAAAGTAATCAGAACAATGGCAGTGATTAGTCTGAGCTGGCCCGTTCTTCTCTCCATGGCTCATGGTTTCCTTGTGAGTGACCTTTGTCAATAGCTCAATTGGTTTCCAGCGGTCATGGACTAATGACTGTGGAAACAATTATATGGGTCATTGCTATCAAACAAAGCCCTGTGCCCGCACTGTTTAAACTTTTCATTGTTAACAAAAGTTTTGAGATCATTATCTCATATAAATTTTATGGTCACACATCTGAGTTTTTGGGAACGTATTGTTTAAGTATCAGACTATCCAAAAGTATGAAAAAGTAACTAGAGGTTATCCAAAGATGCCGGCTTCAGACTTTCCATATTAAAATCTTGTGAACTCTTTAGATCATATCAGTATTTGGTAGAATCACTCTAGGTACTCCTAAAACCCAGGCCTTTTAATTGGGCAGGAAGGGGGGGGGGGGGGTCCCCATGCACCCTAGTGATACATTTTTTTAACTTACATATTCTTAATCCTCAAGATGTCTAGTTAACGATTTTTTAATGTTCCCAAGTCGAAATTTTGTCCCATGAGTCTCTTTGGCGGCCATTTTGGTGGCCATATTGGATTTTCGACAAAAGTCGATCATATTAATAACTTTTGAATGAGACATTGTATAGAGACAAATGACCCTATTTTTCTGTGTATCCTTGCCATGGAGAGTTGATACAGGTGGTTACCTCTATGATTTGAACAAACTTTATACATTTAAACTAAACAAAATGTTAGATATTTTGGAAATGTTGGCAAAATCCTGCATGAGGACGTCAGATTCCTCTTTAAGAAGAGCGGGCAATAATAACTTAGGCATACATGTGTGTTTACTTTTATTTATGTATCCAATCACATATGTATATGTATCTCTGTATATATGCATATATATATATATATATGTATATATATATATATATATATGTATATATACATATATATATGTATATATACATATATATATATACATATATATATATATATATATATATATTGGGAATGTTTTTGCATTGCATGGTCTATTGACAATTGGACTTTATTTTTTCCTGTGCTTTTTATAGAAGCAGCTAGAACAGCATTTTCTTGGTGATGGTGACCATATAGAACAGGTGCATGTATATTGTGGTGGTGGTTTATGATGCCCAAATCAAAGAAACCAAAACATGTTACCAGTAGCAGTGGTGGGTCAGAGATACCACAGAAGCGCCCCCCCCCCCCCCTGTAATTTACATCTTGCATGTGACAGGTATTGAGCACCTACATTTCACCCTACTGAGTCAGGCCAAGGAGTCTGCCATTGAAAAGTTGACTCAGCTACATAGTGTTCATGACAGACGTCTTGCTGAGCTTCCAGACTCACCTTATCATATGGAGGATGTCTGTAAGCTCATTCCTGACTCTCTCTCTCTCTGGTGCAGATTTAAATAAAATTGGTAACCATCGAGGCTGCTACCAGATCTTTACTAAAAACCTGAAACGTTTGAAGTGTATTATCACTTCTGATGATGCCTCAACATCACACTTACCTCTTAAACAACCTTCATCCTCTGTCCTGAACCCATTCGCGCCAGAATGTATCTTTTGCGGAAAGCTCGAAATGGAAGTCTCTGGAAGACCTGAACGTTGTATTAAGTTCCCAGTATTCAAAGATATGGATGGAGGCTTGATGGAACCAACATGGAAGCAGTTTGAGCCAGAGCCTTTCAACCTAGACTAGTTTCTCTACATCGCATGGTACAAGGAAATGATCTGTGTGCTAGGGAGGCCAATTTCCATCAGTCCTGTTCCAGATCATTTAATCTCAAGTACGCCAACCATCTACGTAATAAATGAGCTAAGACAAGGGCTAGTGGCTGCAATGGAAAAGGTTTAGAGTTCTACCGGTTTCGTACTTGTGTACTCGTCAGGAACTGAAGGTTTAACCATTTTGGGGCCCGTATTTATAGGCTCGCGTAATTATCCGTCATCACGTCATATACATAAATTGTTATGACGTGGAGACGGGACGTGCCTTGGCTATTGTATGGTTACCATGGCCTTTGAATTGCAAAGAAACATTCGGAAAAACAGTGATCCTCCAAATAAGGAGAGGTCAATAAGTGTACCAACTAGGTAGTTTGATACAACGTTGTGTTGGGCTTGAAAATCCAGTTGGACCATTGTCAACTGGATGCCCTGAGTAGGGGCAATTAGAAATCAAATGGTGTTGGTTCTTAGGTATTTAGTTACGATTAACCTGCTTGCCATGTACACATGTGTGTCAATGGCCAGAGCTGAGGATAATAGCATGGAAAAATGAGCTGCCACAATAAAAATGTAGCATTTGACAAAACAAGGGCACATTTGCCCATGGTATTAAAGCCGAATGGCTCAATGGAACAAAGCTGGTGCATCCAATGTTTTTCTCTCTCCAATCGAAGTAGTCTACTTTGATTTAGACGAGGAGGGGTGCTGATGTACTCTAGAATGTGGACTGTGATGTTAAGTCCATCGTGATCCGCTTGGGCAAAGTGTCTGCCCAATGGTTGGTCTATGTTCCTGTTGCTGATGTAACGGAAATGTTCCCGAAGTCTGTCACGTAAGGGACGTTTAGTTTGTCCCGCATACTGTTTATCACACAAGTCACACGTGCAGAGATAGATGAGATTTGAACTCTCACAACAACCTCCCTGTGGGACATCATAAACAAAATCAAGCACAGCATTGAAAGCCTCTAGGTGTGCAGCAGCTTTTAGATTTTGCTGTGTATCATCAGTGGAACGGTTCATAGTTTGGGCTTTATTATGCAGATGGTTGGTGTATTTGCGATGAAATGATCTGGAACAGGACCGATGGAAATTGGCCTCCCTGGCAAGCAGGTCCTCTACTTGTACCATGCGTTGTAGAGAAACTAGTCCAAGTTCTGAGGCTCTGGGCTCAAACTGCTTCCATGTTGGTTTCTTTAAGCCTCAATCCATATCTTTGAATACTGGGAACTTAATACAACATTCAGGTCTTCCAGAGACTTGCATTTCGAGCTTTCCACAAAAGATACATTCTGGAACGAATGGTTTCAGGACAGAGGATGAAGGTTGTTTACGAGGTGAGTGTGATGTTGTGGCATCATCAGAAGTGGTAATACACTTCAAACGTTTCAGGTTTTTAGTAAAGTTCTGGTAGCAGCCTGGACGGTAACCTATTTTATCTAAATCTGCACCAGAGAGAGACAGAGAGAGAGAGAGAGAGAGAGAGAGAGAGAGAGAGAGAGAGAGAGAGAGAGACAGAGAGAGAGAGAGAGACAGAGAGAGAGAGAGAGAGAGAGAGAGAGAGAGAGAGAGTAGGGAATGTGCTTACAGACATCTTCCATACAATAAGGTGAGTCTGGAAGCTCAGCAAGACGTCTGTCATGAATACTATGTAGCTGAGTCAACTTTTCATTGGCAGACCCCTTGGCCTGACTCAGTAGGGTGAAATGTAGGTGCTCAATACCTGTCACATGCAAGATACAAATGACAGGGGGGGGGGGGGGGCGCTTCTGTGGTATCTCTGACCCACCACTGCTACTGGTATCACTTTCGTGTTTCTGTGACTTGGGCATCATTAACCACCACCACCACAATACACACGTACCTGTACTATATGGTCACTCTCACCAAGCAAATGCAGTTGTAGCTACTTCTACAAAAAACATAAGAAAAAATAAAGAGTGCAATAGTCAATAGATCATGCAATGCAAAAACATTCTCAATACATATAAACATATATATATATATATATATATATATATATATATATAGAGAGAGAGAGAGAGAGAGAGAGAGAGAGAGAGAGAGTAAAACCTCCACTACCGAACACCTCCGACTAGTGAACACCTCACACTTCTGAAAACTTTTGTTCAGTCCCAAATGTTTACATGTTATTTAATAGGCACCTGAGTGTTCCTGAATGATCATGACCTCTCACTACCAAACACTTCTCACTTCTGAACGCTTAACACATTTTTTTTAAAGTCCCAACGCCACAAATTAACCTCCCACTACTGAATATGTGCTTTCTCTGTGAGCCATAACCAGGCCCAAGGTCAGTTGCTAGTTGTTTGTCACTAAGGTTAAAAGCTGCACATTGCATGCATGCTGGGCCAACACAGGAAGGTTGATACGACATGCCTTTGCTATGCCCTGCTTCCCAACCTCTCTCTGTGGTTAACAGATTACACCGTGGTTGGTGCAATTTATTAAGATTATTGTTTAATCTTCTGTGAAAGTATGCCTTAGCTAAGAATTACTTTGGTTGGTAAATCTGCTGACCAATTAGCCATCAAAACCAACAGTCCATTGAGTAAGTTAAGCAGGTAATTGAAAATCCTGAATGCTGGAATTGTCTCCAAATACAGTAGAAACTGTATTGTTTTCATAGCATTTTGGTGTGATATTCCACCTTGCTCTTGAGTGTATTTGATTTTACCAACAGTCACACATTGTCTTAATGAGTTGGTATAGTTGAGTGAAACCGGTTGTGACTGAAACAATATGATGTTTTGATAGAAGAAGTGCGACAGTACAGATGTAAATTGTGTCATTAGCATACATCATTTGCATCTAGTGTCATTTGTGTGAAGAATGAATAATTTTGCTGAAATAGCTATACTCACTTATAATATGTCAAGTTTATGCCCCATCAGCTGAACACCCCAACCTCCGACTACTGAACACCTCTCACTACCGGACACTTTCACTCAGTCCCCAGGGTGTTCAGCGGTGAGAGGTGTTATATATATATATATATATATATATATATATATATATATATATATATATATATATACTGAACCCCAATGAAAAGTATCCACATGCCAATTTTGAAGTATTTTATTGTTTATACTTGAAACATTTCATACCTAGACGTGCTTAGAACTTAACAAAGCATTCACTTTTCTGGCGTAAAAATAATGTCACGCTCTACCGACATTAACGTCACTTACAGGCAAAAAATGTCATTAACTGCCCTAATTGAAAGTCACACAAAATTTTCTGTTCAATATGGGATGTGGCCACCTCGAGCATCAACACATGCTATACATCTGCGGCGCATACTGCTGACCAGGGTTTGAATTCTGTGTTGGGGAACATTATTCCATTCTTCCTGCAGAGCTTGGATCAGCTGGTTTCGGGTAGTAGGCCTAGGTGTCCTCCGTTGAGTACCTTGGCCTAACTGATCCCACAAATGTTCAATAGGGCTCAGATCGGGTGAGAACGCTGGCCATTCCATGACATTGATGTTGTTCTCATTGAGAAAGTTCATTGTTAATCTTGCAGAGTGTGCACGTGCATTGTCCTGCTGAAAGATCGCCAGATCTTGATGCTGCTCCATAAATGGTACCATGTGCGGCTCCAGCACCTCATCAATGTACCGCCTAGCATTGAGGATCCCTTGAATGACCACTAGGGGTGTCCGGTAGCGGTTGCTGATGCCTGCCCACACCATGACAGAGGGTCCACCCCATCGATCTGCCTGACGGACACAGGCATCTGCATATCTCTCCCCAGTCCGGCGCCACACACGTTCTCTGCCATCTGCTCTGCTGACACAAAAACGGGACTCGTCAGTAAAAAGGACGGTATTCCACTGCTGGCGAGTCCACCTGGAGTGTGCTCTACACCACTGCAGTCGTCTTTCTCTTCTGGGTTGGGTCAGCAGGTTACCCCTGTAAGGTCTTCTGGCTGTTAGGCCACTGCTCCTCAGTCGCCTCTCCACAGTAGAACTACTGACAGGACGGTGATTCACCCCTTGAGTCTCACGGGCTGTTTGGGCTGCTGTACGGAAACGGTCTCGCAGGTGCATCAGCCGGATGTGATGGTCTTGGCCAGGTGTTGTCACTCTTTCTCGGCCAGGCCTAGGCCGATCATCTACGGATCCAGTTTCTTGTTGCCGTTCAATTAGTCGTTGGATGGTGCGCCGAGTACACCCCATTCTTTGTGCGATTTCAGTGATTGGGACTCCACCCTCTGCAAGCCCCAAAGCATGGTGTCTTTGACCTTGGCTCAGACGCGGCATGATCGCCTCAACACACCTGAGACCACTGGCTTTTTTCTTGGCTGAACATCCCTTTTTAAAGCCACTGAAAACATCAGGTCATTTTAGCCATCCAATAGGAGTGGTGGTCAGAAGCCATATTCGGTGCACAAAAGTCACATGCATTATGTAACAACCCAGCAAAAGTTAAAAAGTTGTCCTGAATGACCCTGATGTAGGCTCCAAACCATGCATATATGCACACACAGTACTTAGTAACTTACAAAATTAATTTGTTAATTTTTTTATGTGGATACTTTTCATTGGGGTTCAGTATATATATATATATATTTGCATATATACAGAGATACATATCCATGTATACTTGCATACATAAAAGTAAACACACATGTATGCCTAAGAAGGAAGTTACTAATGCCTTTTCTAGTTAAAGAGGAAACAGACGTTCCCATGCAGAATTTTGCCAACATTTCCAAAATATTTCACATTTTGCTTAGTTTAAATGTATAAAGCTTGTTCAAATCATAAAGGTAACAACCTGCATCAACTCTCCATGGCAAGGTTACACAGAAGAATGCGGTCTTTTGTCTGTATACAACGTCTCATTCAAAAGTTATGATTATGATCGACTTTTGTCGAAAATCCAATATGGCCACCAAAATGGCCGCCAAAGAGACTCATGGGACAAAATTTCGACTTGGAAACATCAAAAACCGTCAACTAGACATCTTGAGGATTAAGAATATGTAAGTTTAAAAAATGTATCACTAGGGTGCATGGGGACCCCATTTTCCTACTAGACTATTTCCCCTTGTCCAGCTGATTATTATTATTAGTAGTAGTATTATTATTAGTATTATTATTAGTATTAGTATTAGTAGTAGTAGTAGTAGTAGTAGTAGTAGTAGTGGTAGTATCATCATCATCATCGTCGTCATCATCATCATCATCATCATCATTATCACTATAATTATTATTATTATTATTATTATTATTATTGTTATTATTATCTTTATCATTATTATTCCATTTCTGCATTTTGAGACAAAACTATTACTTTTTAGGAAAACTAGTGTGCTTTTTATATAGGTAGCCAAGTTTTTACATGGTCATTTTTGTCATTTATACAATTCTGAAGATTTTATACTTTTGAATATTATATTTTTGTCAGGTTCCACAAAGCCAGTTTTAATGGGTAGCTTGCTCCATTTATGTGTTTCTGGATTTCTTGTATAATAGGTCTTTGATATTTCTGCCACGTTTGCTCATAATTATGTTATGATACAATTCTCATCACTAAGCAAGATGACAAAGGATCTGTGATCATGGCCAGTCGAAAGGTCATAGATGTTCCATTCACATGTTTTCATAACAATAGTCTGCACAGATTGAGACAGCTCACCTAGACTTTAGCAATGAACTCTATAAGGATCTTCACTTACGTGTGAGTACTACATGGCAGGAAATGGCCGACAAACAAATTAAAACAGCATGACGGGATACAAAAATTAAAAACTAAAAAAATAAAAAATAAAAAAAAATAAAAAAAACAAACAAACAGCACAAAACCCCGTCCCGCCACCAAAAAAAAAAAAACAAAACAAAAAACAAAAAACAAAAAAAAAAAAAAAACAAAACAAAAAAACCCAAACAAACAAAAAAAAAAAAAAAAAACATACACGAACACAAATAAAAACGAAAAGAAAAAAAAAAGAATTCCTATTTTCTCCTTTGTTAACCTTAAAGTCTGTGGCACTTCTCATGGGCTGTGTGTGTTCCAAGGTACAGAAAGGGCCGTGGGAGTCTATTCTATTTATTTCATTTACATTTTTATTTTTGCTAGTCCCTAGCGTTTGTTTCCTCTCATACATACCTACAGTTCCATCATTTGGCCAAGACATAATGTGCATTCCCCATACTTTCTCCTCTCGGGTGGGGGTTGAGGGTATATGTGTATTTTATCTGTGTTTTTTGTTTTTGTTTTTGCTTTTTGTTTTTTTTTTTTTTATTTTGTTGTCCTTTTTTTTTTTTTTTTGATATAAGATAGAAGCTACATGGCCATCTCCTAGACCATAGAATCTTCAATACTCCTTCAGCGTGCCTCCTCTGTCTGTTACAGTTACGCTCGCGTTCAAGTTAACAAACGCCAAACGCACCAACGTTTCCCAAACGTTTCCCAAACACTTTCAGCGAAAGTCAAACGTTTTGCAAACGCATAGCAAACACTTTGCAAACACTTTCCAAAAGCTTTACAAACACTTTGCCAAACGCTTTCAAACAATTTTCCAAACGCTTTCAAGCACTTTGCCGAACGCGTTTGGTGAAAGCCAAACGTTTTCAAACACTTTTCCAAACGCTTTCAAACACTTTACGCTTTGCGCCAAACGTATGTGATACATATACTTGTACACTTGGTAATCTAATTCTAATGACAGGAATATTTTGTAACAAGTGTCTAAAAAGCTTATCAGCACCTTTCAGCAAACGCTTTCAAACACTTTGCCGAAGGCGTTTGGTGAAAGCCAAACGTTTTCAAACACTTTTCCAAACGCTTTCAAACACTTTACGCTTTGCGCCAAACGTATGTGATACATATACTTGTACACTTGGTAATCTAATTCTAATGACAGGAATATTTTGTAACAAGTGTCTAAAAAGCTTACCAGCCCCTAAAAATCCACAAAACATGTGCATGCCTTCATTTATGGATAAGCCAAAAAGCTCTACTATGTATTTTTTACAATAAAGTTGAAATTATGTTTTTTTTTTTAAAAATCAGTTCTATCTAATTATAGTGATCAGGATATTGCCTTTGGATTTACTCCAAAACAGTTTTTGAAAGATGAAGTATTCATGATATCTTAAATGAAGAATTAAGTCTTTAATTAATTTTAGTTGAATTTGACACTTGGGTAAACGTATTTGCTTCGTGTTTTATATAAATATGTACAACCTATAATGCTGGATAAGTGCACATTTACATGTAGGTACATCATATGTTGCTAGACCTGTTGAAAATACGTTTGGAGATTCTTCATCATTTAAATGGAAGTGTTTGAAATGTATATTTTTTTAATGCGTTTGTGAAAGTGTTTGAAATCGTTAGGGTAATTGTTTAACGCGTTTGGAAAGTGTTTGAATGCGTTTTGAGAAGTGTTCCGTAGCTTTGTGAAAGTGTTCGAACGTTTTGTAAAAGTGTTTGAGATTTTTGCCAAACGCTTTCAAAAAGCTTTCCAAACACATTCCAAACACATTCCAAACGTTTTCAAACGTTTCCAAACACAAGCCAAACACCAGCAAAACGCGAAAAAAGCGTTTGGCTGTTAACTTTTGGCCGGGCGTAACTGTACTTCTTGAAAATTTGCACCTTTGCTGTGTATATGGTTCACATCACAATAGTCAATACATCATGCACTTTCCTTCATGTCTTACTTTCCACTTCTGTTTCCCCTTTTCCAGGTTTAAAATACCTGCTCAACTCTGGAATAGTAGCGTCGAACTCTTCTGCCTCACCAGCACATAGTTTCCTTTGTTAACCTCCTGACCTTTCTGCCATCATCTTATTTATTTATTTTTTTTTTTTTTGTCGCGACTTCTCTCCATTCTCCATTCCATGATAATAGAGCTGTCTTCCTTATACATGATGCCCACTAATCTGCCTTATCCATACCCTAAATTAAAATACTCTTCTACCAACTTGCTAATATATAGAACCTACAAAATCTGCCTCTAAAATGCTTTCATACATATTTTCCCACACCGCTCTATCGAGTTTGACCTCTCAAAATATGTAAATTTTATGTATGAAAGCGTATTTTTACACTGGCAAAACCTCCACTCTCAAGTGTCTGATTGCTTCAATTTGTCATTCTTAATGCCTTAATAAGTTAGAAGTGACAATTCTTCCTTCTTGGGGTTTTAGTTTTATCTTAAATCTGTTTTTCTCATTGCTGGGTTTTAGTTTGGGGACATGCTAAAGTATTTTTATAAGCTATTTGTCCGTACTTTCTTTCTGAGTCAGGAGACTTCCAGACAATTACGTTGGAGAACAACTGCTTAGAGCATATAAACTTTGTGAGACTGGAATATGTTACACTGAACCTGGGAAAACTGTGGATTCTATGCTGTTCCTGTCATGGGTATACTGGGCTGTGTTACAAGTCAATGCAGATACAAGCTGACATCGACGTAGGGAATTGTTTATATTCTCTTGCTACCATGCAAAGAATCAGTATTGCTCCACCGTTGATGGCAAAGAGCCATATCTGAAAACTGACAAGTTCGTTCCATGAGCTGCACTTGAAGCATTATGTTGTGTGATTTGCGAGTTTGCAAATTGATATTACTTGCATACAGCTACATATGGTGTTGGTTAATTACAGCCTGCTGGTTCTGAGTTATGCTCTTTGACCATGCCATTACCTAGCTATGCTTGATCTGAGCCAGTTCCAAGCTATGCTGTGGATGACCACCCAGTTCTCAGATATGCTGGTGCCCAGCCGGTTATCAGATTGCAGTTAGCTGCTTTCCGGCTATGCTCTGTGACCAACTATTTGTATGCTGTGTGCCAGTTCCCACCTATGCTGCAAGTTGCCACATTGTAATGCCTTACTTGCATTGTTCCCAGGTTTGCTGTGTTAACAGCCAATTCCCAGATTGTTATGACCTGCTTGCATGGTTCCCTACCAGCTACCTGATTGTGATGACCTGCCTGCGTAGTTTCCTGCCAGGCTGCATATACCAGTTTGTTGCTAAATTTGTGCCCAACCAGTGAGCAGAATGTGACCACCTCATTCCCAAGCAGTCATAAACACTTTGTAGGTTCAGCATATTAACAAATTAGTAGAAGAGTATTCATTTTAGGGTATGGATAAACCAGATTAGTGGGCATCATGTATGAGGAAGACAGCTCTATAAACATGGAATGGAGAATGGAATGAAGTCGTGACAAAAAAGAAAGAAATATGATGATGGCAGAAAGGTCAGTGGGTCTGGCTTCACAGCGCTAATTCATCAATTCAATATAGTCAATGGCGTCACATGTGTTTCCCTTCAGACTATAATTTCTTGTTAATATAACGATACATTTCTCTGATAAGTCAACAGAATATTGTATAATATATACTTGATTAAACCTGCCAATCTCAGACAAAACTGTCTATAGGATTTCAGAGGTGTGATCCATGCTGATGCTCTGTGCAACACGAAAGAATGGCGGTTTTCCTCTATGCTTGCTTTAGGCCAACGGTAAATTACAAAATCATTTTTTCTAATTCTTCTGCTTCAAATAAGCTTTAATCCATTTGGAAATTGATCAGGTACTATTTTTTTGAATGTTTTGAAATATTATTTTGAACTTTTTAATGAATTCTATGTATCTGTTTGTGGGGATGTGCGTAAGATTTTTTATACTAAAGAAAATGTTGTTTGTTTTTTTTTTTTTAAAATTTATCAATTGTTTCGAAAATGACGCAGACTGAAACAAAGGAAATGGTCATATTTGGTCATTGCCAACACAAGTGAAAAAGGTTTGAAAGCGCTGTAAATGTCATTTTTCACATCAACCTCAATAATTATGCCTATCAACGAAAATAACATCACCACAGTAATTAGAAATAGATTTAAGCCTTAATTATGATTTTAAAATAATTATAAAGTTTGGGGGATAACTTTGTCAAAATGAGTCATAACAATGGGCTATTCAAGATGTTTACTCGGCATTTCAGATCCCACACGCATGGTTCCTGTGGAACCAATTACAATTGTTTCCAGTGAAACAGTGAAATATATCTTCACACGTCATCCTCATTCTGTTGCAGCAGCATATTTTCCATCTAATGTTGAATGCTGTTGTTGCTTCCCTGCAGCACTTCTCGGAGGTAAATATCCAAGCTTTAATGAGAAACTCAGGGAACTGTATCCTGTTTCCTGTTTGTACAGAATGTGGTGTAGTGAATCAACTGATCCAAAGTTGCTGGCTGCACACAACGTTCAAATTATTGTTTTTTCAAGCCTTTCCACCTCATCATGGGTTCATTTATGGTTTCTAAAGATACTCATAAACTTTTCCGTGCAGTTTGTGAAAAGATTTGTGCTTGCCCTGAAGATAAGTTTCTGAAGCCGCATGTCTTCTGTTACAGCATGAAGGAATAGCATGTAACAAGTGATTTCTATTACCTCTTGTAGCACGCTGAATTTCTTGTATGGTGAAGACCATTACGAGGAGTACATCATGTACTCATCTGTAGTAATAGCTGCCCAGGTCACCAAACATGACATATAAATTTATGCCAGTAACAAGAAAACTGTGTTGTTCTGATTCTGCTGCAGCTAACACTTTGAAACAAACGATGTGTCTGCATCTGTGGTAGCTTCTGCCTGCTTGACACATATGCCAGCCATGCGCATTTTGGAGGCGTAGAGTATAATTAGTGGACTCTTAGTTAATATTGGCTTAGAACACCGCTTGGGCTGTGGTTGGTTACATAGTTTCACCAAATAAAATGTCAGCTACTTTTGTTGAATTTGTGCTGCCATATCTATCAGACAGCACATTTTGATCGAATTTCTTAATGCGTTAGGCTGTAAGAAACACATTCCTGACTGGTTCGATTATTGACGGAAACATTTTATCAGGAAATACAAGGAACTTGTTGTTGTCTTCTGCACCACACCACTTTTGGAAAGGCAAGGTGACTGACAATCCACTTTGTAGACAAAGAATGGTGCCACCTCAGAACCATTGTTCAAGACACTTGAGCTAAGATAAGTTGGACTCAGACCTGTGGTTTCACGTCTGATTTTTACTGTCTTGTTCCAGATATCAATAACCTTTACAATGTCCTTATGATGCAACATGATGTTTGTGAACTTCTTGCCAGTCATTTATGATGCTGCATTCTCACAATTTATTGCAATATTATCAGAATTGACAGAGATATCTGCTTTGACTCCATTTGACAGAGAAAACATGCGATCTGTTCCATATGCAAGAAATAAGAAATGTCCCTGAAGCCATTCCACAAGGATGGAGACTTTTACACCAGTATTTGTGGTGCTGTGATGTACCAGTGTGCACTTCTGTGAACTGCTGTAATGTATGTAGTTATTTTGCAGTGGACTGTCAACAATACATTAGGTGTCATTCCTCCATGTATTTTTAACATCTCTATAAAGAACTGTTCTTTGGCATGATACGAGGCATTGCCAGATAGCATATGCATAACTGGTGCTTTCGCATAAACTGTCTTCCTATTTCTGCCACCCAACATCCTGACATTGTTTGACCACTGCTGTCAGGGTAAGACATGATGGGATAAAATCCACCAAGAGGGCAATTACTTTGTTTTTATCTTGCAAATTTGCTACAATCTCTGCAACATTTATATATAAAGGCTGGCCAAACGTGACTCAGCATATTTCCAAACCATGCTGTTCAAACTGTTTCTAAGCCAAACATATTGCACAGCACATGGTACTTGGATAAACGGATTCCAGATTGATGAAATACAGTGTTTCTGCTCTGCATCTTTTATTTTGGCACTCACATAGCTACCTTCATAAAGCCATTCTATTAAGGTCAGAAGCTTATTCCAGGACATAGTCATTCACTAAGAAGGCATATGGAACAGCCGCTAGAGCCATATAGAACAGCCGCTAAATTTAGAGACTTCAGTTTGTAGTCACGAACATTGAGAAAATATACTATGACACACTGTAAACGAGGCACAAGAGGTTTGCTGAGTGTCGTAATAGGGATGCATTTAAAGCATCCAATTGTATCGGCAGGTTTTCTCACTGTTCATTCTATGGGTGAGGTACCCACAATCCCAAGTGGAGTCGCAGTAGCTATGCCACCCATACTATGGAAACTTTTGTGACTGGTGACTGCAGAGACATAATCTGTGTTGTCATAAACAAATGATGTAAAACCAGTGAAGTGATGGGATGGTTCAACACCTGACAACAGGGCAGGTTCTATATACTGCACCCCATAGTAGTCACCAGCGAAGCCCATGCCCCTTCAGGTATATATAAGCTTATGTGAAGCACACCTGTGGTGTAGAAGCATAGCTGTTCCTAGCAATAAAGCTGAATTGCATGACCTGGGTGTGCTTGCAAAAATTATGGCAGGAGCTATCGATATGTCTCCCAAGTCGGAACCATTGTAACTTTAAGTCTTCCCATGCACTATATTATAGAACAAACGATTCAAAAAAGGAGTTTGGTTTCCAGATGCTTTATTGATTAACCATCATTTCCATCCAAAAACTTGTCTATGGGTTCTGAAACTCCTGGGATGAATATTGAAACTCGTCATTTTTAACAAGAAACTCACAGAGCTTACTGAAAGTTTGCTCTCGGATTTATCATTTGATATGCCATTATTTGGCTCATGAAGAAATGATTGAGCACGGAATCGATGATACTTAGCTTTGGCATAAGCCCACTTGTCATGCATTCTTTTGGCATGCATCGAGATGTTACTTAGAAGTCTGAAGTTTCAGCATTGCTTATTGTTCTTCTTCTTTGGTATTGTACCTTTCTGTCTGTTCTCAGAAGTTCTGAACACAACAGAGAATCACTTTTGATGACAATTTGTGGAAAGCCAGATTGTTTGGGTACTTAATCTTCTTGAAGAAAAAAGAAGTTTCCTTTTTCCCGCAGCTATGGAACCTTTGCACATGTAATTTTGGCGGTAATGAATATGAATTCTTAGATGTGTTGCCTTCTCAGTTGTTTCATGAGGGCAATCGCCCAATTCTGAGCTTGACAACGCGAGTGTTCTTCATCCCGTGTCCTGATCTAAAATTGCTCCTGGTGTGGTCTTTTCACAGTTTATGTAAGGCACACTCAATGCTTGGAAAAATGGATACTTATGCAATAAGTGTACAGGTGACCATTTTGGAAGGCATATGCATAAAATACCCAGAACCCAGTAACATTAATGTGAGGCCAAAGTTATAGCAGGAGCTATCGATATGTCTCCCATGTCAGAACCAAATGAAAGTAATCCAAAGCATAATTGGGGAGGTCAATTCATTGAGATTTTTGGTAACGGTATTACACAAAAAAATAATTTGTGTAACATTTATAGACCCCCAAGAGATCAGAACAATGACATTGATATTTTCTTCAAGGATATTACCCCTATAATTATTGAGTCTCTTACACGTGAAAAACATGATTTAATTATTGTAGGAGACTTCAACATCAGCTTGCTTAAGTTAAACACAAGGAACAAATATGCCGAATACTTAGATGTTATGTTGTGTAATGGTCTGTTTCCAAAAGTAACCCTACCAACAAGGTTAGCAGAAAAATCTGCCACATTGATTGATAATATTTTCTGTCGTGTGACAAACAGTAGTAAATCATGTACATCTGGTATAACTTTCTCAGATATTTCTGATCATCTTCCATGCTTTACATGCACTGACACTCAGAAAAGTACACTGAGTGACCCAGGTATGTAAAAACTTACTCAAATGATACTGTATCCATGCGGAACTTTTATGTTGAGTTGAATGGTTTAAATATTTTTGAACAGTTAAAACTTGATCCCAGTTGTAACCCAAATGAAAACTATGGAAAATTAGAAAATATAATAACACAAGTCAAAGAAAAGCACCTTCTGACTAAAATGGTTAAAGTTGATAAATATAAGCATAAAAATGTCCATAGGTAACTAAAGGCATTTTGAATTCTATTAGATATCGAGACAGTCTCTACAAAAAATTAAGAGGTACCCGTCAGGATGACCCTCAATATTACACGTCAAAGCAAAATTTAAAAGTGTATAACAATATTTTAAGAAAAAATATTAATCAATGTAAAAAAGACTATTACCATTCTCAATTTGAGATATTTAAGAATGACGTAAAAAGACCTGGGAAACAATTCGATAAGTCTTAGGTATAAAAAAAAAATAAATCAAGTTTCCCCTCATTTTTCATGAAAGATGGTACCGAAACAACTAACAAGGAAATTCTCGCCAACAGATATAATCCTTTTTTCACAAATATTGGCCCGAAATTAGCTGCTAAAAAAAACGTGTCAAATAAACCAAACTTTTCCTTTTACATGAAAAAAAAAAAAAACAAAAACAAAACAAAACTACAGATTCCTTTTTTCATTCATCGGCCCTGAGGACATTCAAAATATTATGAAAAATCTGAAATCTAAGTCCAGCACAGGTCATGAAAACTTATCCGTGAAGCTCCTCCAAGGCATTACCTCAATTCATGAACCACTAGCACTTATTATAAATCAACCACTAACAACAGGGATTTTACAACAAAAACTAAAAATTGCTAAAGTGATGCCCATTTACTAAAAAGATGATAAAACACTGCCAGAAAATTACAGACCCATCTCTATCTTACCTGCCATCTCAAAAATATTTGACAAAGTTGTATACACACAACTGTATGCTTATTTTATTACCAAAACTCTGTTCTATACTAGTTAGCATGGGTTTAAAAAACTACATTCTACAGAAACTGCCGCATTAGAATTTGTCGACCGTATTATTAAATTCCTTGACACTGGGAAACTACCAATAAGCATATTTATTGATTTATAACAGCCCTTTGACACTTTACACCATCAGATTCTCATTAGTCAGGCAGCCAAAGCTGGTTTTTTGGTCTAACCCTGCACCGACTGATAAAGTTTTTTTTCTCACTTGATTATATTTCCTCAGGAAGTCTATAATGAATATCCGGCGGATATCAAGCAGATATCCTTGAGCAATCTGAGAAATTCAAGATGGCTGCCAAGATGGCGGCTGGTGCCCCATTAACTTTTTAACTAATGTGCCTAGAATTGCAAGCAATGCCATTTTCATAGGAAATCAATTGTGATGCCCCCAGAAATGAAATGTGGGATGGTTTACTGTTTTCATCTTGCTTGACCATCGGTGCATGTGTATAAGTGTGTCTGTCCACCTATCTGTCCATTCCATTGTCCACCTATCTGTCCATTGTGAACAAGCTATATCATGAACCACTGCTTATAGGTATCTCCACTACATGTTTTTGTTATAACTTTGGATTTCTTGAGGTAAGTATATCTTTTTGACCTTTACCTAGTTTCCACGGTCACAGGGTATAATGTTTTTGTTAGGCTTCTGTGTCTGATAATAGGTACCACATAGAAAAATTTTCTGATGTTGTAACCCACTTTTAACTTATTCCTAATGAAAGAACTCTCCAAAAGAGAAAAAACAGTTTTTATTTCATTGAAATCGGACCATCCGTTGATTTTTTATGAATTTTTAACGATTTTTTCCAACAGCTGGACTTTTCAAAACTGGGACAAAAACACAACTTTAGGGTACCATATACAGAGAAAGAACCTCCCCAAGAAACAAAAACAACATAATCTGCATTCATTATACAACCAAGTTTTATTATAAATGATAAAAAAATCTGAAATAGATTACATTTCACTGTTATGGGCTGACAAAAATCACTTTTATTTCAATGTTGCGACTGATTTATACACATTTTTAAGCATTTTTCCCATTTTCAGGGTACTACAGAAGAAGAAATACACAAGCAAGAAGCCCCAAATTAGAAATGTACTTGTAGAATGATCCATATATCATGCCTATTTTTTTTTTGAAGTATATGCCTGTTACACATTTTCAGATATATGTCCTCAAAAACTGAAAGTTCTTCAAAAATCACAATGTCCGCAAAATGCCCAAAATGACAGAAAATCCTACATATTCAAAGAGCCACCAAATTTAGAAAAACACAGACAACTTCTCCACCTTTCTTACACTGTTTCATCAGAATGAATGCTATGTTCTGATATAATGATAAAGCAGATAATGTAGTGACAATAATATGCAAATTAGCTGTGAAAAACTACATAATTAGCCAACACACGAAATATGAAGAAAATGTGAAATATTGAAAAATTCACCAAAATTGAACTAGCAAAGACGATTTCACCAAATATCTTGCACTGCTTCATACTGTTGGATACTATAATTTTATTTAATCATACAATAGATCCATGACTGTTACCAGTATGCAAATCAAAATTTAAAATTTGCATAAAAAAATGATATACAAAAATTGACCGAACAACATAATGGCACCAAATTGAGACTAATATTGATTTTTTTCTCAAAATTTCTTTCCCCATTCAATGTTCCTTTAGACCACCTTTTAATATACTTATACAGTTGATTCACAAATGACAGAAATATGCAAATTAGGCACCACAAGTTAAATAACCAGTTAACAGAAAAAAGGAAAAATCTACATATTGAAACATTCACCAAAATTGACTTAATGCAGATAATTGTTTCACATGTGTCACACAGATTCATTACCTTGACTGCTATGTTTTGCAATATCCATACAGCATATAACCCATAGAAAAATATGCAAGTTAATTTGAAAACTTTACATAACTGGCAAGTACATGTAAATTTACAGAAAAAGTCAATTTTAATTTTTTTTTTCTAAAATTTGACTAAAGATAAATTCTCTAACATATTTACACTATTTCATACCGTAAAATATCTTAATCATGTAACAGATTAATGTGTGTAACAACATGCAAATTAATTTTATTTAATTAAATGGCCTCCCAACTCCCCTTCGCCAGGGATAACGGTTTATTGTGGCAATCTATTAGTATCATCAAATTTTTCAAAATTTATGTGCAGTAACAGTCTCTTTTTCAACTTGACTATTTACCTCTTCTTGATTTTGGCACAATGTTTCTCCTAAATACAGTTCTGCTTTATTTTTTCTGTGAAAGTCCTTTAAAAGTTTTTTTGGTTTTGCCTTTATCCTTGAAATCTCTGTTTTTAGTTGGCTTGCACTGAACATTCGTGGGCATACTAAATCAACTAATTTTAAGAGTTCTGATGTATACTATGTTGATAGCTCTCGAAGAAGTCCCCTTGTCACATCACCCCTGGTACACTGCACCAGCTGGAAATCCACATCCCGGACAACACTATGGGTCGAGCCGGCTGGTTTGCTCTGTGGTCCTGAAAAGAAAGGAAACACAGAAAATTAATTTCACATATTTATCAGTTGATATAACTTTCATAGTTTATTAATAAGAACGCAACACACGTACACTTAAGTCTTCTACACTTTTTATAATTTGTTTGAGATAAATTTATTCACATCCAAATATATACTTTTTTTCAAATTAAAATAATTTTGGCCTGAACCTATCCATGTTCTTTCTTTCTTTCTTTCTTTCTTTCTTTCTTTCTTTCTTTCTTTCTTTCTTTCTTTCTTTCTTTCTTTCTTTCTTTCTTTCTTTCTTTCTTTCTTTCGTTCTTTCTTTGTTTCTCTCTCTCTCTCTCTCTCTCTCCCTCCCTCTCTCTCTCTCTTTCTTTCTTTCTTTCTTTCTTTCTTTCTCTCTCTTTCTTTCTTTCTTTCTTTCTTTCTTTCTTTCTTTCTTTCTTTTACTAAATCAACACACATTGATTTGTTATGTCACTGCCTATATATATATTCTAAATACTAAACAAAACAAAAAAACTGCACACCAATAATATCCAGGTGCAATGAGGTGTGCCAGAAAGTGTCTTTCTTTCACTGGACACTTTAGCATGCCCTGCTCAGCTGTCTCCACCAGATGCCTTGCCTTCTTCCTGGGATGGGGGGATATAAACCTACCTAGCCACTGGTCAACCTGGTCCCAGGAAGACCCTGATGACTCCATATGTGGTACAACTACAGCAGTTGTCTGTTTTTGACTTGCATCTTAAGACTTAGAGGCTGGGACAGCTTCCCCTCCCCTTGGCTAAAAACACAGCTTGAAACAATCTGGCCTCTTCATATCATCTGAAAAAAAAGTTCACATTTATATATTTTACCATACTGCACTACTTGGCAAGGCACAAGTTGCCGCAACAGGTGCTTAATTGGTGTCACATAGCAATTTTGTGATGAAAATTAAATCAATGCTGAGCAAGTCTTGTTGTGTAACATGTATGTAGAGCTATTTATTTTGCATTAGTATAGTAAAACGTGCTTAACCAATTCTAAAACACAATTGTACCCAGACTTGGGATAATCTCCAAAATAAATATCTAGGCATATTTAAAATGCAATATTTCATGCAGCGAAGTTCCCAGTTCTTTATTTATTTGTTTATTTATTTATCTATTTTATATTAACATTTTTTTTTGGAGGGGGAAGGGGTGGGTGGTACCACTAAGAAGATTTTGCCACATGTGTGTGGGTATCATGTATTTGTAAAAATTATCCAACAGATATGAAGCCACAGGCATATTAGAACAATCATTATCTCACTTTGCACAGTTCTGTTTTTACTTTTGGTTGGTTTGTTGGAGGGGGTGGGGGTGGGGAGGAAATGGTACCACTGCCAAGATCAAGTATATATAGTATAAACGTCAGATGAAGGTTTTTGTCTCCAAATCAAGAGAAATATTTGACAAATATTCAGCATATTTACAAAAAATCGACAAGTTTGAATTTCAAAACTAACTAGGCCTAACCATAAAAATAAAACGCACAAAGTTCTCTACAAATTTCATCGTCACACCTTATCCCAAATGTCACATTAAAACATTGAATTTCATTTGGACATGATACAACAGCAGACTGCCGGTATTTAAAGCTTAATTTACTGCTAAGAATTCACAAAAATCCAACAAAAAGGGCAGTGCGATCTGTGACCGCTCCGTTTGTTTACATCGCGACATCGCACATCCGCCATACTGGATTTTACATTTTTCATCGACCCAAAAATTTTTGAAGACCCGCTTTGTCAATAAAATCATCGAATTCTGATACAAGTTGATGTCTATATTATTTATAACACTCCGATAAATCAAAGGTATTTGTTTAGAAGCATGATTCAATCTAGATCGTGCGTAAAACGACGCACAAGTTGACGAGGTCTGGTCTCCAAAGTGCCGATTTATCAGTTTAATCGAGTCAATGCGATTACACGTGTTACACTTCAGACTAAAATTTCTCGTTAAGATAAGGAAAGATTCCTCTGAAAATTCACCAGGACATTGTATAATGTATACTTGATATAACTTACCAATCTCAGACCAAACTGTCCAGGGGATTTCGGAGGTGTGATCCGTGTTGACGCTCTGTGCATTGTCGGTGGCGACACGAAAAAATGGCGGAACTCCTTGCTCGCTTTAGGCAGGCTGAGCCAATGACAAAAATTAACGGCGTATTTTTGCAGTGCATACTACAAACTCAAAATTTTTTTCACATTCTTCTGCTTCAAATAAGCTTCTTAATCATATAAAAATTTATCATGTACTATTTTTCTAACATTTTGAAATTTTATTTCAAAGTTTTCAATTTATCTTTTTGTAATCTTCTTCTGGGGGTACGCGTAAGTTTTTTATACGAAAATAAAGCTTAGAATCTGTTCTTTCTATCTATGGCAATTTTGAATTTAATCACTCATTCGGAAAATGACGCTGACCGAAACAAAGGAAAGGGTCAAATTTGGCCATTGCCCACACACGCGAAAAAGGTGTGAAAGCACTGGAAATGTCACTTTTTCACATCGCGCTCAATAAATAACATCCATATCAATGGAAATAACAACACCACAGCAATAAAGAAGAGATTTAGGCCTTTATTGTGATGTAAATTTTATTGTAAAGTGTCAGGTATAAGTTTGTTAAAATGAGGCATGAAAATGGGCTATTCAAGTCGCTTTCTCGGACTTTTCAGGTCCCACAGGCAGGTTCTCTGTGGTACCTACTGATAATGTCTGCCATTTTTACCATATTTTTAGCCTTCCTCTTCCCGCAACTGCTGAGCTTCTCCTACAGTGTTAATTCATTGATAGTATGTGTTTCAGAAATGAGAACATCTACAGGAGTGATGAATGTGTAAATAGCAAAGTAGCATAGTGTAGAACAGTAGTTGACTAGTATTAGTCCTTCATTGGTGGTGGACACTCAGTACAAGTAAATAAAATGGATGAAAAATGTTTGTTTAAATTTCGCCACCATTGCTCTGACAACAATGATAGGATGCAGGTGAGCCAGAGTAAAGGAGACAGATTGCAAAATATTATAGAAGCCAGTAAAATTCAAGGTGATAACTTACAAGTAGAACTTCAAGAACTACTGAAACAAAATCCCACATGCCAAATAAAATATCATAAAATTTCATTTCAAATCTTGACACATGTCCACCGTTTTTTTTTTAGTTTTGATACATGAACACAGCATGAATCAAAACTCTGTTTTGTTGGTTACTCCACCAATACCAAACGGGGCCAGAGGTTACTAGCACCTGGCCCACTGGTGGAAGAAGTCATTCAGCACTCCTCCATAACCACAGTAATTGACATGTACCCATCTTTTAAACCACCTGTACCCGACCATTTGGCTGGGTAATACAACAAGATATATTGTTCAAGTATATGCCCCTTATTTCATGTTACTGGCAAAAGGAACGTATATATGAACTGTTAGTTGCACAAGGAGATGCCACAATACGCATTAGCAGTTGTATAGTTATTCGGAAGAACTCTCTTCTAGACAGATTGCCAGTCAAGGTTTAGAGACTCTATCTATCCCGGACTTGTACACAGACTCGCTAGTATAGAATATACAAACTATAGTTGTTCACACAAGTGGATTCGGTTCAGTTCAAAGACAAATTATTTACTTGCATTAAATAGCTTGAAAAACACAGATGAAGACGCCAACCCATGGGCTTCAGTTAGGTGTTACGCATAAAACTGAAAACAGTACATATCGGCATTGCGTTCGTGACCTGTTATGTCATCATAATTATGGAGTCTACTCATTAAGATACCAGCAAACCTGACCAACGGTAGATGTAAATCTTTAACTGGTTCTTGAAATAACAAAATGACCACTGCATCCTTCAGAGGGCACGAATGATTTCAAGTAATTAAGGTGGCTGCTAACAGGAACAAATACAGAATAACATGTGGATATAATTTAATACTCACTGGCATGACATTGCATACATATTTATAGCACAAGAACTCCCTATTAACTTTAGGATTATATGTTCTATACACTCCATCTATCAATAACCAAGATGTGCTACCTCGTCAGGCCAAGAAGGTAAAAGTGTAAACAAAGCATTCATCTCTACATTACTTACACATGTAGTCTCGAGTATGTAAAATACCAACATTATCCGTGTGGTGTGACCATTAGTTAGCCCTATTGGGAGTGTCATTCAGTCTCCCATCTGGGTTTAATGGGGGCCAAATAAGTCCCAACAAGCTTGCATAACTGTAAGGCACACTGATATTCAACTACTATCTATAAATGTATATATGATAAGCAACAATGTATACAAGTATAAATTAAAAGTTTTACTTACATGCAAATGTAGTTTGTATCATAAAATCACAGTATTGTCCTTTTAGAGGAGTCCCGAGAGCGAACATATAAGAAGTGTTTGCGCCCTCGCAACTCGCAACCTTACAACTGTTGCCGACTTTTAAACCTTTTCCCCACATGAGACTCCATGGGTATATATAATAAGACACTTCTCTAAACCCCTCAGGCAGGTGCTGGGAGCGCACTTTACACCACTGTCTGAGTCTCTGTATTGGACTGCAGTAGTTGAGCTGCATTGTCTAACACTTAAGACCAACTCAATGCTGCACAGACGAAGAATGGGGTGTACTCTGTTAACAGCTATACAGTTACTCATTAATTGAACATATCAGTTATATGTTGTTGATACTTTAATGTATAAACCGTGAATAATCACCAATAAATGAAATTTCTGTTATTCAACGTTTTTGGGAAGGTACCTCCAAGGAGAACACCATCATTACGTGCCAGCTAGACGACGTATGCGCATCGGTCAGCACTCACTAAAGGGGACCCCCCAACTCCATGTGGCGACTACTTCAAGTGAGGTACGGCTAGGTCCAAAAGGTTGTTCCCATGAAACCCCTTCTAAGAGAAGAGCTTATTCAAGAGTAGAAAGGAGAGAAGTGGGTTGCATGCAAAGGTTCCTATATGTTGATATTCGCCTGATATCCATTATGGAGGTCAAAGAGACGTAGAATACAATAAGAAAAAAACTTTATCAGTCGGTGCAGGGTATAGCTATCTGGCTGCCTGACTTATAATGTCTACACCCACATTGCCCTCGCAGAGATGGGTGAATGACGGGTAAACTTTAGTACAATAATGTGTTATAGCTCCTTGTGGTGAGGGGGGGGGGGAGGGAGGTTCATCATATGTAGCCGGTTTCTTTTGTAACGGTGGGGGTACTAGGCAAGTGATAAGGTAATCCCATTTCTTCCAAATAATTATGCCAAAAACTACTGCTATTATAAGTAACCAGAGCCATGCCTTGGGACATGAATGTCTCGCCAACGTAATCCAAGCCACTCTGAAGTGTTTTGTTGGCGGACGGATGGACTGACGGATGGACGGACAGACGGACGGACGTCTGAACGTCCGGATAGTGACTGCTTAGTCTTACCAACAGCTTGTGTTGGCGAGACAAAAACAGCAACATGAATAGTATTCCAAATGAGATTCTACTACCGTGGTGAGTCCAGTTAAACATAGGGGATGAAGTGGGCTGTGGCTATTGACCTTGAACCTGACCTTGGCATTATGCATGACCTCATATGATTCAAATAACCCTAGAAATGGATTTACCATGGCACATTTAGTTTAAAAGGACGTATTACTTGCAATTCAAGGCCAATTGGTTGGGAATTTACATTTCTTGGATGTCTCGGCAGCCATTTTGGCAGCCATATTAGATTTCTCAAAATGCTCAAGGATATCCTGTTGATATCCGCCTGATATCCATTATGGAGGTCACAGAGGTGTAGAATACAATAAGAAAACAACTTTATCAGTCGGTGTAGGGTATAGCTATCTGGCTGCCTAACTACATCGAAAAATTAGCGTACTATGGCATAACTGGCATTACTTTAAATTAGTTTTGTAGTTTCCTTACAAATAGAGCTTGGTATGTTCAGGTTGATGATGTCTGTTCTCAGCATCTTCATATAACCACAGTTGTCCCACAAGGATCAATACTCGGCTCTCTCCTGTTCACAATTTACAGTCACATGCATTTTGCCTCATCAAAATTTGATTCCATCTTCTATGCAGATGGCACCACATTACTCAACTCTTTATGTTCCTTCACTTTCCCTTCTGGAAACAATATACATGCACAAAACGCATCGGACAATATCAATGATGAACTAAATAAAGTGTATGACTGGCTAGCTGCAAACAAATAATCCTTAAATATAACAAAACGAAGGTCATGATTTTTCATTTTCCCTAACGAAAGCTGGATTTTGATTGACCTTAAATAGTGACAACACTCCAAATTCAAAGACAGAAGAATTTGACTTTTTGGGCTTACGAATTCAAGAAAACCTCAAGTGGGACGCTCATGTAAGCAAAATAGGAAACAAACGTGCTAAAGTAAATAGGCTCTTGAAGAAAATTAGCAAATTTGTACCAAAAAGTGGCCTTTTGCATATTTATAATTCATTATTTTTATCACATTTGAACTATGGTATTCTTGTATGGGGATTTTCATATGAGCGTATTTCTATGGTTCAAAAAAAAAGCTATTCGCACAATTTGTAATGCTAATTATAATGCACATACCGCCCTGATTTTTAAGCAGCTAAATCTACTAAAAATAGAGGATTTGATAAAGTAGAAAGCACTGAAATTTTACTACAAATATTCACATGACGAACTTTCTTATTATTGCAAAGGCACTTATCAAGTTAAACAACCCACTCATACCTATTACTTTCGTATCAGAGTCGTGCCGCCCCTCACAATACCCAATAAAACCAGATCAAAAGATTGCATTAGATACTATATCCCAAGTTTACTTCTCATTACACCTTCTTTTATAACTGACAAAAAATATTCCCATTCATACCACGGTTTTTCTAGTTATATAAAAAATCTAAATAAATGAATACCAAG